>LBLO01000018.1:0-93475 GCA_004354395.1 Chondrostereum purpureum
CACCACCCTTGACGAGTGCAGAGACGGCGGCGGCGGCGCCTCACGTGCTGAAGGTGATTTTTNGTCGGCGAGAGCTTGACGACGGCCTCTCCGAATCCGGCAGACTGGAGCGCATGGGGGCCCTCCTTTTGAGCAACAGCGGCAAGATGACTGGCAGCAGACTCGCGCGCAGCCTTGTCCGCGACGAAGAGTGCGGCAACGTCGATTTGACCATCAACAGCGGGAGACTTGAGAGAGGCGGGATCCGGAATAGATGGAACAGAAGAGGTAGCGGTAGCAGCAGGCATTATTTCAGAAATCTTATCCAGCCAAAGACAAGCAAAATCAGCAAACGCACCATTTTATCGATTACTTTTAGAAAAAGCTATTACAACTCACCGGTTGGAGTGGTGGTGGATGGTGTTTGTAGAGTTCTATAATGCGTTGGAATGCGATTGCACACAAAGGCGAACAAGAAAAACAGAGAACGCTCTAATTTCTACGATTTGGCAAGTAAAAATGCCTTTTAGAACGAATAATCAGCCAATCAGAACCCGGGGATACACAGATCTAAGCCTTCTGAACTCACCTCTAAACGGAGAGCGAAAATGGGAAAGGGAGGGAAAGTAAGGAATCAGCCGAATCAGCTGGCCTCATCTATATACACATCGGAGTTTGAAAAATTTGGCGCATGTCCCCCATGCTTCCGGACCCCGGCAATTCGCTTCGATCCCATCCAAAAACAATCTATGCGAGGCGATGAATGCGGGGTAAAACAGCACAACAGCCAGCTCTAAGGCACACCTCGCCTCCGCCTATACACCGACAACAATCCACCTCAAAATTTACTAGGAAAACTCACCTAAGCAAGAACCCGAACTAATAGGACTTTCCCACTCGGCCGGAAGGATCACTGACTGTTCCCCGACTCTCGACTCAGACCTGTACATTCCACCTCGGTAGCGAATCACAAAATTGTGTTCTCGAATCGTAAATAACAACAAAACGACCGGTCAATCCGGACGGGCTACACAACACTAGACTATCACTAGACCTCCTTCGTATCCAAATCCGCAAACGTCAGCGGTGCAAAGGCCTAGAAATCAATCATCATCATATAAGTAAGCCAGGCCACAAACGCATGCAAAGGAAGAAACAACACGTACATGTCCACCACCTATGAAATGCTTGCTGTCCGCCTCGACCCAATGCAAACGCAACGCATGCAAGAAGGCAGACAACCCCTGGTTAGAGAGACAAGAAGAAGTCAGATGACAACTCCCCCAACCCCAAAAGAAACCGAAAACACGTACCTCCATAAGACACAGGATACCGACAGTTAAGACAAACCAGAACGCCGCCATGATAACGAGAGCAACCCAACCGATAATGCTCTCGGGGCCTAATACACCTGCGATGGTCATATTCCAGAGCACCTCCGAGAGCTGCGCGTGTGCAAGCGAGAGAGCCCAGAGACGGAGGTACGACGCAGTGTGCGAGATACACCCGAGACAGAACTCGATCGTATGGATAACCTGATGAATCACAATCTCGCTAAAGTCCTCATGACCCTGTAAGACAGCGTCAGCTAACATTTACAAAGAAACAGAAAAAACACGAAGAGACAGGGAGAAGAAGGATGTCGGAAGAGCGGAAAACACAAATAAAGCGGGCAGGAGAAAGTGCAGATACCCACGTGTTCATCGTCCCCATCTTCAGCCATCGCATTCCCATTACCTTCCTCTTCACCCTCCAACGCGTCATCCGAGCTATCCCTCGGCGCACCATCCTCACCCTCCGCCAGATTCATATACCCTTGTCCCTGGATCTTCTTCATCTCCTTCCACTGATAATACGGCTTCAAACACAACAACCATGGCACACACACCAGCGCCATCAGCAGCAATACCACCTGTACGAACCCTTGTCCGGCATACAAAGGCTCCTTCACCGTTCCAGGCTCCAAGAACATCGAGATGAGCATGTTAAGAAGCGACGGAGGCGCGACATCCGATGCAGACCAATCGACAGACCACTTGTACAGGATGCAAACGACCAAGTAACCAAAGATCGATTCCAAAAAGATCACCTGCGGCACGAAGTTACCCCAGATGTCGATCGGGGATTTGAACCGGATGTGGTTGGGCAATTGAAGGCAAAGCGCAAAGGTCATCTGTTAGAATAGGCGATATGAGTATATAGCCAAAGAGAAAACACGATGTGAAGGAAACGTACGTGAATAACACCCAATACAACGGACATCTTCATCTTGTAAGAGTTCACAAACACCAAATTATTATCTGCACCGTGCCAACCGGGATCCAAACCAAAGGGATAGACGTGTCCATTCTGAGTTCCTGCAGTTCTATTGTCCGCATCTGGTTCTGAGAAGTCCCATCCAGAGTGCCAGAGGTGTAGGGACTTCGAGAAGATGTCGTTGTACATCAGGCCGACATACATGGAGAACATGCCCATCATCAAAATGATGTAGCGCCCACTATCCAGTGTGATTAGCATGGGCACAATCAACAACATCAGACAAAAAAAGTTAAACGTACTAGAAGAATTGCCCAAAGATCTCACCAAGATCAGACTTACCCAACCTCTTTTCAGCCATGATCATGTAGAGCGCAGCGGCGAAAATGAGGAAACCATGCCCAATATCACCAAACATGACTGCGAACAAGAATGGGAATGTGATGACCGCAAACAATCCGGGGTTGGTCTCTCCGTATGCAGGAGTTCCGTAGCTGTCCATGATAGCCTGGAATCCCATGGTGAATTTGTTTGTGCGGACGAAGGTAGGAGGTGTCTTGCTGGTGCGAAGTTCGTGCAAGATGGGTGGAACGCTAGTCCCAGACTCCTCCTGCAAAGACGAAAGTGAGGATCTAAATCTAAGGATCAAGAGAGAAAAACGTACTGTGGCATGTCTGAGTGCAAGCTGGATGGAAGGGATATCCCTAGTAGGAACCCATCCCTCCGCAATGAGTGTCTTCCTCCTCACATCGTAATTGAAGAAATTTAACGTCTCGTAGATGAGCTTCTCTTTCTTGACAACATCCTGCCACACCCTCAAACTTTCCCCGATCTTAAGCAGCTCAGTGCGCCTGTTAGAACCGGTATTGTACAACACAGTCTGGAGATCCTCGAGACGTCCGCTAACTTCAACAAGAGATTGCGAGCGTTTGTCAGCGTTGGGGTCAATGGGATAGAGTGTAGCACCCATGGACTCGGCAACTTTACGAATCTTGGCTAGGAGAGCATCTCCGTGAGCGAAGATGATGAACACGTTCTTGCGAGTCTCAACACCAGTCACAGGGTCAATGAATGGTTCGACAATATCGGTGTGGTTCATATAAAGATTTCCTCGCAATACACGCCAAAGAACACGCTCGAAAGTGGGAACGCGAGCGCGGTCAATGGTCCCAGCAACGAACTCGAGATCAAAGTTGACGCTGACAGAAGAGTAGTTGTTCTCCCGGTCGTCGTGCTGCAACAGGGGGGCTGAACTGTCGTCGAAAGAAGTCCGAATGTCTGTTTGTTGATCTTGCGCCTAGAAGACTAAGTAAATTCGGATGCACTCTAAAAACAGACTGAGCACATACCTTGCTGAAAAATACTGCAGTCTCTCGCAAGACATGGCGAGCCTCAATGAGCTCCTTGGTCCTTTCGCTTAGAGTAGAGTAGCTCTCATTCATCTTCAGTAACCTTGCTTCGTGCTCAGCGAGGGTAAGGTCGAGCTCGTCAATTGTCTGAGCAGCGCGAGGCCCCACTGTGATCAGAGGCGCCGAGTCATAGAACGGACGAATAGGAATGGCGTCTTTCTCGTGAGCAATCTGGTTGGAAAAGAACCGGACTCTCCTGGCCATCTCGTCGATACGCCGAATCTCCCCAATGAACGAACGTTGGAAAGGATTAACGGTGGGATTAAGCTACACCACATTCCATTAGATATTGAACGCGTGGACGAAATGGAAGAAAGAAAATCACATCTTTGAACTGAACATTTCCGAGTTCACCAAGTTCATATACGGTATCGTGAGCTACTTCTGTCGGTACAAACAGCTGTACCAAGCTCATCTGCTCCGAACCTAGTAAATAACTCAATGAATATCGAATTCCAGTAATGAAATTAGACAGACAACATACGGAACAGACTTGGGTATTCGTCCGACATATCGAACGTCGGATAATACTTTGGAATGAGAGAAAATGAAGGAAATCGGTTATGATGTGGTGAATGCGGTGGAAGGGACGGCGGCAGCGTCGGCTTCGTTGTTTGTTTGCACTTCGGGTTGGGGTCAAACAAAGAGCCCACAAAACGCCTCATCAAAATTTCGAATCTCCCCCTTCGCTGAGGTTGTACCTTCAAGGAGGAACTCACTATATTAGGCGCTGAATTTTTCAAAATTTTCAATAAAATAACTCAAAACCCGGTCCTTACACTCTATTGAACAGTAGTGCTCGCTGAGAGTCCGCCACCTGAACCGTCACTGTTTTTTTTTCCACGACCTTGGGTTCTGAATATATATAGGCGCCATACAGTGTCAAGTAATAGTATATTTCACAGAAAACAGTACTGCTTTCCAAGTGGATCTGTTGTTCACCTATCCCCCTACTAAGTCTTCGAGCAACATAATCGGATTTAATAATCGCCGCATACATATATACACTCTGGTCCCCGAATTGGTATTTCAGGTGCCCACTCAACGCGTCCTTGTTCTTCTCGAACCACCACATCGTTCCTTTGCTTTCTATCATGGACATATCAAGTGAACTTGAGCTCACACAGGAGGGCCTCCCGACCTTGGCTCATCTTTGCCATACAGCCAATTCTTTCGATCGCCGAGACAACATTCCTCCAATTCTACTCGACGAGGCTTTTTTAATAGTGAAAATGCAAGCCAGGCAGACGGCTCTCAGAAGAGCTGCTCAAAATACTACGAATATTGTAGAGAGGGATGCCATGACCCGAAAGGCAGCTCATTTCAAGAGATGGGTAGAAGTCTTTCGGGAAATTTCCTCTGTTCGTGGGGCTACACACATCCATACTCTTCCTGCGGAGATTTTCTCCCTTATCTTCCAGTATTGCATGCCGTCACTAGACCTCGAACGGTTCTCCGCCCCACCGCAAGGAATTAAACATGTTGCGCTCGTCCTTGCTTTGGTCTGCCGCCATTGGAGGAACATAGCACTCAATATGCCAGAGCTATGGTCTTTCTTTGTTTTTTATGGCCGGTCGACCATTAACCTCAGCAGCGAGAGACAAGATGACAGAATCGTCAACATCTTCAGGATTTATCTAGATCGTGCGGGCCAGATGCCTCTGACGGCTTATATCAATGCCCTAACCTTCGAAGCATCTCACCCTGTCTTCGCCTTCATTTCTTCCACCGCTAATCGATGGCGACACCTCAGATTCTATTTCTTCCATATCACAGAGCCTGTACTTTTCCCGGGTGTTTCCTTCAAGAATCTTCGTAGTCTGCGATGCGAGGCGGATATGTATGACAAACATTTGTTCGGAATCAACATTGCAAACAACAGGTTTCCTTCCCTGCAAAGTGCATCCGTCAACAGGAAGGCAATGAAATACTCCTCCATTCCGTGGAGCAGTTTAAAGAGCCTTACTGTAGACAATGAAGTTTTAGACTCTCATCCGAGTCCATCCAACATTCAAAGTCTATCTAATATTCAAAATCTATCAGTCGTGAATGGATCAGTAATACCATCTTCAGCCCTCCTATCCTCTTTCGCCCTCCCATATTCTCCGCTCTCCACGTTCTTTCCCGTTTTCTCTTGCCATTCTCTCGTGTCCCTCTCTCTATCCGTCATACGTCCAAGAGTTGTAGGCGAAGAAAAGGAGTTAATGAAAAGGAGAAATCCTCTCCTGCGTACCTCCTCGCGTGCGAATACACCCCCCAGTGAAACGAAGCTTGCTATTAACCTCAACAGGTTCAGAGCTCCTTCGTTACGGTTCCTGTCATTGGAAGTGGCACCCGAGTGTATTCCAGATGGTGTTCAGAATCTTCAAAGTAACTGGAACAATCAGGATATTTCTGAATTCCATCATTTGTCCGGGACCTTTCCCCTCCAAACACTTTCGTTGAAGATTCCCATTCTCAAGGACGACATTGCAAAGGCGTTGTTGCAGTTCCCTACTCTTGTGTCGTTGACGGTTCACGAGATCTGTGGGCTTTCCGCCCTCAATACATCTCTCATGGAGCTTCTCAAAGTGCCTGATAAAGGAGAGTCAATTGTTCCGTGTTTGAAGGAGATAGAGTTCAAGTTTCATTCATCCGTTCCAGAGGAAGCGCTTATAGCCATGGTTGTTTCACGCCACATAGTTCTGAAAACCATTTTACTTCGATTTAGAGAGGAATTTGTTTCTACAGATTTCCTTGCCAGCTTGAGACAGCTGCGTACGGATTACGGGCTGCAATTGTTCTATTTTTCGAAGATCGTTAAATGTGTTCAGCTGTGCTTCGTTCTCCCGTGAGATCCTTACCGTTTATATTTNCTCCTCTTTTNGACGGATTGATTTGCAGTTCAATGTTCAAGAGACGCTTTCGTGTACCGCTACGAGTAATATTATCTACTAGTTCTGTTTTATACGCTTATACTGTACCGTTACAAGTAGGTCGTGGATCTATAACGACTCACGAGGATAGTAGTAGTTCTATAGAATCAGTCGTATCTTCGAATATTGCTAGAGGTCAAATCTATTTTGTGTATATGTACTGTTTCTTCCGATCAAGGGAAACAACAGTTAGGACTGAGAATTGAATGTGCTGCCACATACGCCGCTCCGCCTTTGTTTGTTGACGGCATCGAAGCAATCCGAACCGCACCTGATCTGAGCACAGACTTCACGTCGACCAACTAGCTTCAAGCTATCTTTCCACTACGGCGATGGTAACTACTCTCATTAGTTATCTAGCTTGAAACTTACTCGTTTACTTTCCCCTGCACATAGGCTACCGCACGGACATCTTTCATCTCGCAACCCAATGTCGGTTCTTCCCCCAACCCCGCCTCTGCTTCAGCTCCTGCAATGTCACCGGAGCTAGAGCAGACATTAGCAATGCTGTCATCCCATAGATCGGTTCTTGGCTACATGTTACTTTCCAGAACGCAGCCGGTTAGCATTATACGGCATTCTGGTGTTATCTTCGACGGAGAACAGGGCAGAAAGTACGCGCATGCTATAGGAAGGATCGTGGAAAGTGTAACCATAGGGCTGGAAGAGGTTGCTGGAGTAGACAATGACACGGTACGCGCAATTCGATGGGTCGCACGACTTCTCAAAGGTACTGATGAAGTCTTACATATGTAGCCAGATGACGTTCGTTTCCTAAGGATTCGAACAAAGCGACACGAAATTATGATATCCCCCGGTATGTGTCAATAATTCCATGAATCTGAAACAACCATCTCATGGGAAAACTGTACTATGATTGTAGACGACAGATACCTCCTCGCTGTACTCCATGACCCTGCAACCTAGACACACTCCTCTCGTTGGCTGTATCATCTACCTGTATCATCTATACCGCTCTGGGACCTTTGGATACCTTAATCATCATATCATATTCTGCCGATACCAAATTCTTCCTCTTCGACCTAGTAAATTCTACTTTCGTCATCTCGACATGAGAGCCTGGCATCCTTTAGTTGCAATCTGATGTGGCTCACTTACATTCGACTGCCCGGATCTTGTGGTCCTTGAACCACATACGTCTTAGAATACCTTGAGCATTACGACGAAACAAGTCAGACTATTGCAGGGACTCCATCAAACACTGCCTGACTTGGAGATGGACGAATATATTAAAGCAAAGCCTAAACTGGCGGTGGTGCAATTGTGCCAATGTCGAAGATCTTCCATCCAGTTTCCCTCGTTTTTCTCGCTCGACAAGTTTGTCATGAAGTAATGCACGCCCTCCGACGCAGCAACGGCAAAGACATCTACAGAGCCTTCTCCTCCAACGGTTTATGACGCTGTGATTCCCTGCACATCTCCTCGTCTGAGGAGCAGATCGTCGCCAGTCTAGAGAAACATGATAACCTACACAGTAAAATCGAATTTCATTGCGAACGTTTGTACACTCGAACAGAAATTGAAATTCAGTTTTGCAGGAGTGAAAAATGAATTTACAGCCTAATGGTTAAGATATACAAAAGTGTAATGACGTCTAGCAACCATAGTTCAAGGAGAGAAATGAAAAGAAAACTTTGCTCGACAACCAGCTATTGTATCCCACGCTAATCCATTCAGCCTTTCGACACCCACAAATACTCATCAGCATCTTCCCCCAGTGTTAGTTCGAGGAACCACATTTGAATCTGAGTGGCGCGTGGATCGAATTCTAATGGAAGGAGGAACCTCTGCGGTGTGTACTCGGGCACCAACACGCGCCACCACACCAACATAGTGTACTGCACAGTCTGGCCAACTCCTTACAGTCCGAACAGTCTGAGGCTGGACATCGTGTCGTTCAGCAACCATACATTGAAGAAGATAGAGGGTGCGTCCAGTAGAGTGGCCATAGAAGAGAATACCGTCGACGGTCGGCTCATTTCGATTTGTAGGGATTAAAAAGGTTATGCATGATGTGTTGTATGCTAGAGGCTGGGTAATCTGGTCGTAGACGTCTGCAAGAGTCGAGTAAAGGAATGTATTCAGCCCTGAGGAGGTGATATCTGTAGAAGGAAAACCACACGCTCGGCAGGAAGAGTGGTCGCGAATGAAATATTCTCGGGCTCTGGCCCTTGATGGCAGCGTTTCAACTGGCGTAGGGTGAGCAGGGAGAGGGTTTCTTGCATTGACTTCAAGAACCTAGGGTCTCCTTTTCGAAGATATAGCCCAGCAAACTGTGCCCCTGAGGGATAGGAGCAAGCCGATTGGTTAAGGACTGAGAAACACGGCGTAGCTGGAGGGACGCTTCAGCCAGAATTCTATCAAGGACAAAGGAAGATGTCGGAAGGCCATAACACGAGCNACGATCATCAAGATCCGGGACAAGGAGCAAAAGAGAGTGGGGATACAGATGGGGCGTAACAGGATGGTGCTTGAAGTTGTTGACCAAGTCTAAGAATCCCACAAGTTTAGCTGCCGCCAGATCGCGATCAAGATTGCGTGTGTAATTAACTAGAGAGCCATAAAAGTTGTATCCATCTCGGGCAGATGGTCCAAACCTTTTATAGAAGGCGTTCAAAGCATGGTACACCTCACCAGTGAGCTCTCCCTTTCGCTGGCACAGAAACCTGACATAACAATCAGATGGTATGTAGACACTACTGAGATAATTCCTTACCCAAACTGAATTTCTTTGAAGCTGAAAGGCTTCAGGTAGAAGTGTCGAACAGAAGTTTTGTGCTTTTCCAGCTCCTCAGTGTCCAGTCGATCTCGCGACACTGCTTGAATAACGCAGAAATGTGTGCCCTTCCCCCCNAGAGGGCCGCTGCGTGGCAAGGGATCAGGTGTGTTCACATCTACCAGTGCTACCATCCCGAATGGAATGAACTGGTTGACAACAATGGGTTCAGCACTAGACGATATAACAAAAACACCTTCGGAACAGAAGATCAAATAGCGGTTGCTACAGGTGGCCCACGCCGTTGGAATGCCCTTCCGGATTTGAGTCACCAGCTGAACGAATAATGCTAGCGACTTGCCTGAATCGAGATCAGCAATGTAAAATAGCATTAGGGTGTAATGCAGCGCACCAATTCCAGAGTGGCCATCAATGACATAGAGCGCGTTGGGCTTCCCTATGCGCAACTCGCGTTCTTGAAACCGTGCAACAGGGGTGGAGTACGAGGAGCCACTTTTATCATTGCTCATCGAGGGGATATTGGGCGTATTGGTTGATTGTCCTTCAGCTTCGGGCTCTCCTTCCAATGGAAAAACGGTCATCTCGATATCCTCAGTATCATCCTCTAGAGAATCTGAATTACTGGTTGAAATAGGGGTTTCCTCGTTCGAAGACCCTGGTGTATCTGAAACCCAACGATGGATGTCGTCAACAAGGAGCTGATAGTCCGGACGGAGTAGAATTCGGTCTAATGATTGGGGCAACGGAGACTGATGCAGAAATTCGGCTTGAATAGTCTTTTTGGAACCATCCTNCCGCTCGATATCGCGAGAATATATGCTGCAGTGGTCGAGAAATGATAGTCCCTGGCGATCTTGGTCCCAGAGTTTGTAGTAGAGTTGCACAACGGTGACGATAGCTTCCTGATCCTCTAACCCTTCGAGACTGTGTGCTGGGAGCGATGTTTCTCGAGAGNAAAAGTGTTCAATGTGAACTTTCATGTGCGGGTCCGTAGCCATATCCTTAAAGGACCTGATGCGAGGAAGTTTCTTTTGAGGAATGACATCCCTGAATTTTATCATCTTGGTTGGATCAAAAGGAGCACCGACGAGCGAGGGCGGTATCGACTACCAATGCCATGTCTCAGTCCGTGACGAATCCGTTACTTATGTAATTGAGGACAGTCCGTCTTCGAAGAAGATGGCCCAGTCTATTAAAAAGTGCACTGGACAAGGATATTGCGAAACCGTGCCAATTCAGAAAGCACTAACTAATCGGCGCCGTCCCATGCGTACCCATCTTTGAACAAATTTACATACCATACACACTGACCACCTCCAGCACCATCACCACCCTTCAGAGCCGACGCCGGATCGTCTCTGCATACATCACCATCTTCTTCGACAGCTTCTACCAATACTTGAGCCAGTCCGATAGTCACATTCTCTTCCATGGCAATCTGTGATATTGTCTTTGGCCCAGAAAGTGATAACATTCCAGAAAGTCGGGCAGCAAAGGATGCATGAGAGTATGCAGGTGCATGCAGTACCTTCAGGCCCGAAGACAGCGTTCGAGCAGATATAGTTGGCTCTGTATACATGGGTAGGAGGGGGACGACTCCAAGAAAGGTAGATGGGGGTATCAACGCTACAAATAACGTATCGGATTTAGACAGTTCGATATTCCGAAGAAATTTTGTACTCACCAACACCTCTGGCACGATTCCAGCCACCCCAAACTTCATCTAGCGCAATGATCCCACGGTCTTTCATCAGACCTCCCTGAAGTACTCTAGCGAGCTCACGCGCGAGTTCCTCTGTCCATTGACGTTCATCCTTTATCATATCTTGAGTCACAGGGGCATCGGTCATTTGAAGCCCAAGCTGAGAGAGGGATGATCGAATGAATGTGGCTTCCTCTGGCTCTACGCCGGCGGGAGTTGATTCCGTGGAGGACACAGATGAGGACGTGGCTACAGTTAGCCGTTCGTTGAGTTCTCCTGCTAGGTGAACCATGTCCTTCGCTTTGACCATCAACGCTTCAAGGTCATGGAGCGCGTCGTTCATTACCGTGTCGCGACTTTGGGCTGTTGATTCTACAGTTTGCATGATTCCAGCTAGACAAAATGAGAATGTAGCGCATTATGATGCTAAGGGATTACCCACAGATACCCGACCGAGCATTTAGTGGAGTAGGGGAAGCACTTTTACTTTCCCAAGCTTTGCCCTGCAGTGCACGTTTGAGGGCAGCGTAGAATGTCTTGTCACCGCCCTTCCGAAAGCTCAGTTTGATAAGATCCTCTTCAGGTGAATGAGGTCGAGAAGGAGGAGCTGACTTCGTCTTCGATGGGAGAGATGTCCCACATATTTCGCAGCTTTTCAATGACRGATGATTGATGAAGGTACAGGCAGGACATGTACTAGGGTCAGCATCGAAATTAGAAGGAGAGGGGGAAGGTGATGGTGATGGAAGAGACGATGGAGGCAAGGAAGTAGATAAAGGTTGTGCTGTTCTAGGTACCCCGCAGAGCCCACAGATTCGCGCTGCAGCAGGACTCAGGCCAGGAGGATTCCGGTACGCACAAACTTCACATTCCCATGTCTCTGGGTTTGTTCCGGATTCGACAGAGTTGTCTTTGGATAGGTGCAGAGTCACTTTAGCCGACGATGTGAAGAGACCGGCATAATATTCCGTTTGATTAATACAGGAGAGATTCATTCCAAAGGAATGCGCTCTTCTCTTGTGTGAATCTATGTAGAAAAGACGATGACTGGAGATGAAAACAGAACCAGATTGGTGTTCTATGGATTTCTGCAGACTTGAATAAGTGAAAGTGAGCATCTCTTATGAAGTATAGATATGAAGATAAAGAGCTTGTAGCATGTGTCCTTAGTGTGTAGCACAAGGACAATTGAGAAAGAGCTTGTGTGGAGGGTATGCATATATTAATATTTCAGAACATACCCATCATATATTCCAACTCCATCCTGGGATGCTATTAATTCTTCATCAGGGTAAAGTAGTGCTGGGACAGGGATCGTTCCATCCACAGAGGTCGAGAAACGGCCGATTGTCATGTTATCTGGTTCTTGATTGGCGACGTGATGTAAACATTACTTCTCCACGACTTTAACGGTGAGAGGCAGATTGAGAGATGAACGACTCTGAATGAAATGAGGGCGGGATGTGAGGGCAACCACAGATAGCCGAGGTAAAAATTTGGGTACGCGGGCCGGGGGTCGATAAGTGTCATACTCTTTCCGCCACAAGTTGGCAACTAGCACTTCTTCGACTATCACAGTTCTGAAAAGACAAGTTACGGTCATATTGTTCATAGCAAAGAATCAAACTCAGCTATGAGCCTTGCTAATTAGACACCCTGAATTAACTTCACCGTCGCTCCTGGATCGATTGAAGCTCAGGCTGTCTATTGTCAGAAGTTTAAAATCAGTGGACTATCCTGTCTGTAGCAACGTACTTCAAACTCGCAAACTTTTGAATCTTTGTATGATACGCCCTTGAAGCTTGAAGGTTGCTGATCAATGATTGTATTAGACATTCTCAAATACACTGTACCGTTGCTAATTACGTTCTTATTCTACATATGCCGTCCCAAGCGCTAAATATTACACGATCCAATACACTATTTCCTTTCTTTACCCTGTCAAAGTTAAGTTGATGCTGTTCAAAACAGTCTATGTAGTGTCCATTTGTCTTCTTTTTCGCTGAATCTATAGGTCACGTAGACGGGTTGCTCCGCTGCCCCTGGGTGGGCTCTATAGCTTGGATCACAGTCGCTCGGGAAGTCATACCGACCCTCTAGAGCAGCGTCAACAAAGGGCTGATACCAGCCCAGCAGCTTTTCTACGGCGTTACTTGATCCCAGGGTGGCCAAAAAGGATTCGGCGATCGCTTTCTTCTTCATCCATTCAGGAGGGCCATCCGCTCGTGCTGCCTTCTTCACTACACGCACATCTCCTGGTGTAACCGTATACGTCACAAAGTCTCCCAAACCTTTCAGGTGGCGAAGGATACAGGCCCACGGGCCAGCAGAATGTACGAGATCATGGCCGGGGCCTGCAAAATCTGCCTCGACCAAGACAGGAGAAGTCATAAACTCATCAAACACCCGGCATCTATCGCACTGAGTAGAGCCATCAAACACATATGGGCCAGCTCCCAGCACAACGTTGAGATAGCGAGCAACTAGGACGAAGAAAAACTCCCCAAAGGGCGCTGAGTCGAGTTTCCCATCGAAGTGGCGTTTAACGAGGTCTATCATCTGGGGAATAATGTGTTTGCCATAAACTCGCTCAAAGCGCTCCGGAGTTAGTTCAACTCCGTGGGGCAATTGCAAGAGTTGTCGCAAGACAGTAGCACAATAAGGCATGAACATTTGGACATGAAGATGGTGACTTTGCAGTATAAGAGCGAGGGAGGCGAGTCCACGCTTGCTATCTACTGTACCGTCACTCTGAAGTGTCATTGAAGGATTTGCAACCAATGCTGCCATGGCACGGTCAACTATCCAGAGGCTGAATGTTGGTGGTGGGGCACTGGGATTATGCCGCACCCGTGTTAGCTCCGTAACCGCAAGCTCGATGAAAGATAGCCAAAATGGGTGGTTATTCTCAATCAATAGCAAGCGTGTGAGAAATCTGCAGATATGTTATGATCGAGGAAACGTATATAGACCAGAGACGACATGCTTACTCTTTGGAGAACGAGGTCTCCCCTCGTGCCCGAGCATAAGAGAAGAAGTACTGCACAGCGGATGCACCGGACTTCTTGATGGTCGGAAAGATGTCCCTTAATAGGACGTTGAGGACCTTCATTGGTATGTTGAAGTTCTTTTCCCCCGTATCTCCTTGTACTGCAAGAAACTCCAAGCATCCTGCTAAACCGAACTTCTTGCAAAGTTGTTCAAAGCTGTCTTGTCACGTATACATAAAGTTTCCATGAAGGGGAAAGACAAATAACTCACACGTGCCGTATACGACGTTCTGAGAATTTACGCCACGCCTCCTGCATCCGGACGGTTTCAAACGCGACGTGCAATCCATCCTTGGGGCGGGTAGATGCATGTGTGCTCGCCGTCTTCCAAAGTTCGTAATCATCTCTGACGAATGCCAGTTCAACGAGACTACGCTGTAAGCGCGAGTCAAAGGCTTGTCGTAACCGGCGACAAGCCTGCTTGACGAGAAATTCTTCGTGTCGTGTTGGTTGCGAGCCCTGGCACGCTTCCGATATATTTTCGACGATCTCATCATCGGTGAATGCGTCATAGACGAGGTCCGCGTGATGGATAGGGTGCGGAGGAGGATGTCGAGAATTAAGTTTCTCTTTGTGGTATATCACAATGACTGGTTCTTCGTGCACTGTGAAGAGTGATCGGTAATGAGTTTCCTATGAAAAGGAGACAGATAAATCCTTACTCCGAGACAAGTAGCCTGTTCTCTGTCGGCAACATACTCAGTAACTGATCATAGAGCAGAGAAGATACTCACGTCCTTGTCATTATCTCCTTTGAAGTATTTGGGTGGTCCCGAGGGGGGTTTGATTACTTCCGCAGTGCGAGTGTGTACAGTGTCCACCCAAGCCATGTCGTCTCCGTCCCAGTCATCACCGAGTCTATTAAACACCAAACGAGACTCCCTAACGGCCTCGTTCGCTCCGCCGACGCTTCCTGGATGCGGTACTTCTCTCCACTCACGTATTTTCATAGTAGCAACCCCAAGGCTAAAGTTGCGCAGAGTGCATATTGCCGCTATGCACAAGAATCTTTCGAGATCAGCACCCACCAGATCGGAGTGTTGTTTGACACTCCCTGTATCGTACGTGTTCTCCAGCAAGCAAAACAGGTGCTTAGGTGTAGAAGCTGAGAACTTGACCATCGTATTCCAACGGTCTAACAAGACTGCCATCCTATCCAGTCCACGATTCATACCGTGTAAATCCAGTGGCTTAAGAGGCGGGAGATCCTGGACGAGAAAATAGGATAGCATTAAGCGTCGTCCCGAGCCCACGTTTCCCGGAGAGACGGTGACCCCATTGTAGAAAGCGAAGAGACCACACATTCCTTCGCGGGAAGCTGGAGACAGCGTATAGTTTACATTGGTTCCTCGATAGCGCAAGTTTAAATCAGGCCCACTGTCCGTGGCAGCCCAGGGGTGAGGAAGGATGATATAAACAGATGCAATGGTATTGGGATTGGGGGAGNCTGGATCGCAGGACCTAAAGAATAAGTATTAGTTTTGAGTGGCGTAGTATGTGGGACTCATCTTACCACTCGTGACTCAACCTGGGATATAGGTCTAAGTAAGAATAACAACACCCGAAAATGAATAACTGACATGGTTTCGTCACAAAGTTGTAATGTGTCCAGTACCAGTTTAGGTTTCGGAGATTTGGGCATCATTCTCTGCCAGAGCATATCCAGAAAGGGGCCATTGAGTTCATCAATGAACGCAGAACTGGTGACTGTCATGTTCTCTGTACCGACCCAACATAGCTGCCCACAACTAGAGCCGCCTGCGGATGGCGTCGCTGCTGCCCTTATGAACTGATCACTGGAATCGTCCAAAGGTATCTTTATCTTACGTCCGAGGATAGCAAGTCCCGGGTCTGGTAAACGTAGAGTTGTTGCATGGTGAAATTGCCCAGGAATCTCTAGCTGGTTGTACAAAGCGTCAGCGAGATCATTCTGCGTGAGTATGTATGTTAGTGTAGAGCACCAGACCATAGTGTTGACCACTACCTTAAGTTTGTTGGAAACTCTAAGAACATTCGCGTGATAAAAAGCAGGAACAGATACCATCGCTTGGTCGTCGAGGTAGATCCGCGAAGAGGGAGGAACACCCGAACGGGGTGGTGTGATAGCGGACTGAGTGATCGTAGCTGGTATTAGGATTGAGTAGAGGTATATAGAAATACAAAACATACAATCTCATCAGTGTCAGGTGGCGACTTTCTTTTCCTACTCATGGTGGTCATGATAAAGTATCAGTGAGGCTCAGGCCGCGGGAATACAGCTCGGAGGTGATTGGAAAGCGAAGTATGCACGCGGCGAGTGACGCGGCCAATGCTTCGAGTGAGAACTGGAAATGAAACCGCATGAATATCCTGCTTACTGTTGGATATTTTGGCTCGCTAAACACTTACTCTAGAGCACGGGGAAGTCAGAATGAGTGGTGTCCGATGAAGACCGAGAGGGCTTTGGCAGCGGTAGCTACAAGGTGAGATGAGGAGGACCCAGGGATAATCACAAAGCGTTCTACCTGCACTGTATGACCCTGACAACACAGGTNGTCCCCACGCTATCATAACAAAATCGTTACTGATGGCACTGAGGGCATGCCAGAAAAACGAGGTGTCGAGATTACAGGCCTACTGATGAAGGAATCTGGATGGTATCCGATAATGTACAGTCGAGTATGTGATCAATCGATGATTTTTGTCGCTTGGACCTGTCCCATCAGCTTCTTGTTGCTGACGTTCAGCTGTATCTTCGTCTTCCGACTGCTCACCTCGTTCTTCCGTTAATGAAATGAACTGCGTGAGAAAGAACGTAAAAGAATATCAGTACCGTCACCATGGTTTATGAGCTGTTGTGAGAGCTAGCCTGTCGGTGATCCTACGAATCCCAGGAGGTCATGAATTCCTGTTTTGTTGGGGTTTCTTAAGTGTCCGCTATGGATTCGACCTGAAGCACTGGCAAATGAGCGATCCGCCATAGGGGAGGATGACGCCCATCGATATCAACAGAATAACCGAAATTCGCCCCGGGAATCCAACCGTCGAGACAAATCAAATCAGCGAAGGGCACGAGCGGTCCTTGTGTTCCAATCCCTTCCAATTAGAACTACATGTCGGACACAGTTTGTTGAAATTAAAGATCGATGACATGCTACCACAAGATCTCTTCGACACAACTGAGGTTCCTTCTGTCCCAAACACCGCTCAAATCCCTTTGGAAAGTGTGAGCTTGAGGCTTGGTCGAGGATGGTAGAAGTCAACGACTTGTGGAGCCCAAAGAATATTAACGAAGAATTTCAAGAGAGGTCTTCCAAAACGTTCTCGGTGGGTGATCAGAGCACAGAGAAAGTTAAGATAATGAATGTTTCCGAAGAGCGGGTCCTGGTATCATGAAAGAAATTTTAAGAACCCTACGCCTCGTCGACGAAAGAATGCAAAGCCACCGGATACCCCGGTTACTCTGTAGAAGGGAAAGAGGATATCGGCGTCTAGCTTAAATAGGGCACAACAACCTCGGCTTGACTCTCGCCGAGCGCCACCGCTCATGTTCACTTGACCTCTTCTTATACCGTCTTAGCTGCTTATTCTCAATCTATTTAAAAGCTTGACCTCTTGTGGAACTGAATTCAATTTACACCTGCACAAAGCAAGCGCTGCATGGCTGAAACTCTACCTGTTTTACTGCCTTCTCATGGCCCAACATGTTCCCCAACGAGATCTTCCTTGGAATGGACTCCAAAACGATACTTGACGAGCCCACAGCCCCCACCACAAGACGATGCAAAAATTCAGGAACAGGAAATAGCCAATGCACGCCAAATGATGGATGGTAAAGTGGTAAAAAAGACGCGACCCCGACGGACTGTTGACTACAACGGAGGGATGGGAAGATGGGCATTGGTATGCGTTAAAAGTATTGAAATATACCTTATACCTTGCTCATTATTCTTCAAGCTACGAAAGCTCCGACCAAGCTCATTGTATACACCATACTTGCGACCAAGTCCACCATACATTGTCGACGTAGGAGGGGTTAACATCTCGGGACGGATTCTTCTGACTTATTGATAATAGCTCTTTCCTCCGAAGGCATATCCGGAGAACACATCCACTTCCCTTTGTACCAAGTTTGTCCATACTTCCACGAATAAAATTCGTTGCCCCGTGAATGTCGTGACGGTCAGTCAACTCTAGCATCCATCTCCAGAGGTTTGTATATGAATGAATATCCTGTAAACTTAGTGGACTCCAGAAGGACGTAGAGTTTTGACAGGCTCAACAAGTGGAGAGTTCACGCTCTGGAACGGATTGACATTCAACTTCGAGACTATTCTGCAAGCTCACGACACTGCTATATGTACATTTACATTCACGCACTCTGGTGCATATCTCGCATCTGCAGACAAGAGCGGTGTCATCAAATACTTTGAGCCCAACATGAACAATTTGACGGCATGGCAGGGCTCAAGCTCTCGCGAAGCCATTCGAGGAATCAGTTTCAGTCCTGATGATCGTCGGTTTGCCACTGCAAGTGACGATTCTAGCGTTCGAATATGGTCATTCAAGGAGAGCAGAGTCGAAAGCGTACTCACAGGTGTCTATCTTCCTATACAAACTCATCAAAATCATGCGTATTGATATCGTGTATAGGACATGGTTGGGATGTTAAATGTGTACATTGGCACCCAACCAAGGGTCTCATCGTTTCAGGGAGTAAAGATGATCAAATCAAGTTTTGGGACCCCCGAACAGGGACTTGTTTGTCCACTCTGTCCGTAAATGTCATGTATACGACTGTGTTTACTTATTCCCTAACAACCTTGCCACTAGACATCAGCACAAAAACACAGTTCAGGCCCTTGCTTGGTCCCCAAATGGAAACCAAGTTGCCAGCGCATCTCGAGACCAAACCGTCCGGGTTTTCGATATCCGTGCCATGAAAGAGTTCCGAGTCCTCAAAGGGCACAAGAAGGAAGTCTGCTGTACGTACTACCAATTCCGTCGCGATGCCTCACTTCTAACCCAAATATCTATCTTATTCATAGCCGTGACATGGCATCCATTCCATCCCCTCTTGGTCTCCGGAGGCTCCGANGGTTCAATTCTACATTGGGATATGGCCACCTCCGATGACTCCGAATCGACCTTCAGCCAACCTGTTTCTCAACCGCGAGCGACGCTGTCTCAAGCACACGACTCCAACGTCTGGTCCCTTGCCTTCCACCCACTCGGCCACATTTTGGTCAGCGCGTCCAACGATCACACCACACGGTTCTGGTCGCGCGAACGTCCAGGAGATGTCACTTCTGTCTTCTCAGGTGGCGGAGAGAAACCTCCAGAAGCAACTGCCCAGGACGACGAGGAAGATCAGATGATGGTCCCCGGCTTTGGCGGTGGCGGTGGAGGATGGTGGGCAGGCAAGGAGGAAGATGACGAGTTCGGACGTAGCGGGCGGACAAGTAGGATGGGTGGCCCCTCCGATCAAGGCGGCGGAGGGAATGAAGATTTTATGATTCCTGGGCTTGGAGGAGGCGCCAGCGCTCCCAGTCGCCAAAATGGGCCCCTTCCGTCCCAGCAGGACATGTATCCTCCTGACGAACCGTCGTGGGGTCGTAATGGCCACGGGGGAGGTAGAGGTGGACATGGTGATGACTGGAATGGTAGAGGCAGTGGAGGAGGACGACAACGTTGGAGCGGATCTGGTGGTGGGGGCGGAGGAGGGAGACGACGATACTGATCCTATTGCGTATCTCCTACTGTATTGGTTTCCATATCATTCAAGGACCAATGGATATATCCCATGCAATAGCGATGATATGTAATCTATTCCCAACGAGACGCAAAATCTACACATCAAGATGAAAGAAACGAAGTCTATGTAGTACGAACGCCTCTATGTGTATGTGGACGAACGCCTAGGCNAAAAAGTGTTGAATAAAAATGTAGGTTATGATTTTTCGGGACATCAAGGTGACGCAAAAGAGATAAAAGTACAAGAAATAGTACAGATCGTGACGGTATGTGTGTAGATGTGGAGGCAGAACAAGGGGAGTGAAATTTCATGTATCTGTCCGTGAAAAGCCGTGAATATGGAGAGAAATTCAAAAGAGTACAGTACACCATAAAAAAGAGATGGAAGACCGATGCCAAAATAATAATAGGTTAAATGATAAAGAAATATGCCAGTCAAAGCCTACCACCAGAGGCTGAGGACGAGGACAGAAACGGAGATTCCGATGTGGGGAAAGCGTCAAACACCAAGTGGAGAGGCNAACGCGGGGGGTAGAATTGGATTTAGGTGTGGACGCCCCACTATCGATTGAAAGACTAGAGTCGTCTACTGCTAGAGTGGGACTAGCGATCATCATCCTAGGGGAGCCACCTGTCCGAGACGTAGGAGAGGATAGCAACTCCTCGACACTGGACATGGAGGATGTACGTGATGGACCACCAGACGAAGAGCTGAGATCCATGTCACTGTCTGGTCCTGTATAGAAGCAGAATCTGAGAGTATTGCGCGTTAGCATGGAGGGAGAAAAGAGAGTAGATTCTACACTCACTTGTGAAGAAACTGGTTATAACTAGTCCTTGGACTAGGTAAAGTTTCTCCTCTTCCTGTCGCTAACGACATCATTAGCCGGTCTGTAGTAGGTGAAGGGGACCCGACCGAGCTGGTTGAACTTGTCGAAGGGGAAATTATTGAAGGAGTGGATAACCCAGAGCCACCGAACTCTGCTGCCACAGCTTCCCTCGGTGTCATACCAAGTCCGAGTCCAACCGAGAACTTGCCACCATCAATGCCCGCCGGAGGGAATGAGTAATGTCTGCCTCCTGGACTATGGATCGGCACGGCAGGGGGTGAACTGTCCAAACTACCAGAACGCGGTGTACTAGGCGGCGTTTTCTTGACATTAGATGTACTAGGAACGATGTCGAAGTACCCTCGCTGATGATTTCTTAGTTTGTTCTGTTTGGGTTGAGGGATGGTGAAAGGGGTATCTTCTGGGTCGGACGCAACGTAGGGAGCGGGGCGAAATGAGTTGCTATCCTCCAAATCCCTAGGCGAACCTAAGGAAGGCTTAGGTTTAACCATAGGGGGGCTGGTAGTTTTGGTGTCCAAACTAGAAAGTGCGCTCGGTTTCGCTGGGAATGGGATAGACGAGCCCAAAGCTAAAGTCGGAACCGTATGTGTCCTAGTATGGCGGGGTAGGGGGAAAGTGGAAACCGGAGGAGAGCCCTTGCGAGTCTCCTTCAAAGCTGCACCAAAGTCGTACCTAGAGGAAAAGGAGCCGCCTGACTGGAAAGTTTTGTCGTGGGAGTGCGTTTGCGCCTTCCTCATCGGAGGAGCTTGCTCTTTATTAGCTCCTCTGTCTTGAACGACTTTCTCTAACCGGTTGCGCAAGTCGATAGCAACCCCACTCGTCGAAGGAGATTCCGACTCGCTGCTAGATATCGACTTGACCTTTCTCTTCGGTACCTCGGCCCTAACGGCCTGTCTGTTGAACGAGGCCAGATAGTTATGGCCCTCGTTGTTGTCCCAGATTTCTTGCCCGCCAACAGCATACCTCAATGCCATTATCATTGTTTTACCCTCGATCCTTGCCAAAAGGTCGTTCAGCCTGATCGTGAATGAGAAGATATCGAACTCGTTGTCGACCGACTCTGCATACTTGCCCGTCACCTCACTTGTCGTCTGCCACGCGTCAAAAGTAAAGCGGATTGCAAGCCATTTCTGGAACGCAAGATTCTTCACCCTAACACGGCCCAAGATGTTGCATCCATCAGGCGTGAGCTTCAATTCCTGCAGGCATACCGGGGCAGTCAGGTTAGGGATAGCAGGCATATTGACGACCTGCATCGTCAGCTTGCCCTTCTTCCTATCTGGAGATTCGCCAAAGATGAATGCAGGAAAATCGCTATCCGTCCCACTAGTGTCATCCGTGGGGCTTCCATCCCGAGATACAGCGAGTGGCTTCTGCTCGGCAAGGAAAAGCTTGACGTGCTCGAGATGCGCATCAAAGTGAACGTTCTTCGAGAGACTGGGTGTACTGGGTTCACTTTTGCTAGCAGCCATCCCTGTCACGACAGACAAACTTCCCCGATTCGCAGCCCGCGATGACTTCAAAGATGATCTGACTACCTGCCCGGATTTCTTACGAATGATCATCGGGCGTTCGTCCATAGCGGGCGCAGAATGGGATTGCGAGCTCACGCCAGATGCTGAGTCAGAGCCTGACTCTGCGGAAGGGAAGGGGATCGGTTCGCTGAGGGATGGAAGTGACTTTTCGAGGTTCAAATGGAGCGCATCTACTGATACCGGCGCCTGGAATTCAACCGGAAGACGGGGCCGAGGGTGGGAACCTTTTTTCCCTCGGACGGGAGCGGGTGGCTGAGATGGAGGTTCTGGAGCTGATTGTGCGGCTGGGCATCCCACACGAGCTCTCGAGGAGCGCATGGTTATCTGCTCGTCCGTATCGGAAGAACTGGACGTACATTCGGCAGGAGATGGCTCAGGGACCTTCGGGGAAGCTGAACTGGAAAGCTTTGGCCTCTCATCTGGCGGGGTAGCCTGTTGTACAGTGATCATAACAGGACTGCCTAGCTTAGGGGATGGAGTGGAGGGAAACGAAGAGACACGAGAGGCCGAATGGGACCTTCTTGGTATCATGGGCAGCGGACCCCNTGCACCGTTGGCATTGCGAGAGAACGAGTAATCCGAGACTGAGGACATTCTGGTAGATGTTGCGGTAATTGTCGCAATCATGAGGAAATACGGGTTAGGAATGCTGGAAGAGAGATAACGGAAGACGTGATAAGCTGTGCGGTTATAAGTGCTCAAAGAAAAAAGGATAACTTACTATTCAAATGACGTAGACAATGATCCAAGAAGGCCAGTGATATTGATCCCTCCTATTCCTTTGTGTTCTTTGAACTAGCAAAGAAGCAAGCAACGTCGCAGAAAGTAGGACAAGACGGACTGGGAAGCGCAGGGAAGTGTGTCGCTGAACGAAACCCGGTGGGAGGTAGCGTCAGAAGGGAGGAGAGAATCTGGTCAGGATACGCGGATGTATATATGGGCTGACGAAAAATGGTGGGGGTTGGGCGATGGTATCCTAACAACCCAGCGGGATGGATGATGGGGAGAGGGAAATCAAAAAATGACCCGCTGGAATTGAACGCAGGTCAATGGCACTTTGCTAGGATGCTCTATGGGCGATACAAACAACTGCTGAGGCAGAAATGAACACCAACGTATTAGACAACGTTATGTTCTTTTTGGGGGAAATAGTCGTCAGTCGCAGAAAAGGGAAAACCTAATGAATGATAAGAGAAGAACTGACCTGGAACAAAGGCTACCTCAGAGAAAAGAAAAAGAAGGTGATAGTAGGAGGCTAAGAGGCGAAAGACAAGCCAAGACAGCTGGCGAGACTGACACTTGTAAGGCCAGGTCCTCCCCAAATGATGGAAATTCCGACACAAAGGCACAGACATACCATCATGATCGCGTATGACGTGCACGTGATGTTTCTTTCCCTTTATGGGCATCCTCCGAGTCTTTCARTCCCATATTGGCCAAGTGCTCCATTTAGTTTCCGACCTTCTGTCTTGCCTTTCCGTTATCCGCATCGCATTCCAAATTAAATCGTCTCTCTTCGTAGACAAGGAAACAAGACTTGCTGGCTCCTAATAATTACTTGCGGTGCATATTCAATGACTTCTGTGTACGATCATGACTGGGATGGATCCCTAGCTGCTTTGCTGGCACCATCAAAAGTTGCAGCGGGCGAAAACCTCTAATTACTCGTGGTTGCTGATGGCAGCGCGCAGAATCGCGGATGAGTATTTTTTTTCAAACAGATTGCGAGGCAATGCGATACACAAGTCAGCGCCGCACACGTCCTGTCTACATATGACCAAGTGAGATGGACTAATCGGATTCCCCGGGCCCCATCCACTCTACGCCCCTACCCTCCTACCCTCTCAATGTCGACTGCCCACAATTCAGAAGCTGGGATCACGGTCCTTACATTCCAGAGAGTTGGGGAAACGGTTTTGTTCGTTCATCAAAAGCTTGTTCTTGCATGTTGATCCTCCAAAATCCTCCTGCGCTCGCTTTCCACCGACATAAATGGTTCTTTTGGAAGGGATTCGAATTTGCTTATTTTCTACCCGATTAAACTGTCAGACACCGACTCTGTTCGATGGCGCTGAGTGAGCACCGTAATCTCAGTCTAGATGGATATCTGACATTTGGACTCCTATCTCTCTTTCACACCTCCCTGTTAATTCAGCCCCTCCAAGAGACATCCGACGACCCGACACTTAGCATCCCCACATTGRTTAATAACACTATTTCTGGTTAGATCCCCGCACCCTCTTCTACCCCGCCTCCTCTTCCTTGCCACGTTTACGGGCAACTGAAGCCATTGAATTCGATTGGGGTACTAAGACTTTCAATGTTTCATTGATGTTTCATGAGTTTAGATCATATAAAAGCGAGAGCGAGAGGTATGCTTTGTTCTGTACCCATTTATTTTTTGAGACAGTGCCAATTTATTYTCTATACCTCACACGCTCTATATTCTCTAGCTCACGACATAGGACAGGATCATGGTATTATCATTATGTACAGCTAGTACTACTTTCGCCACATCGAAGTATTTGAATAGAATACACCCGGGTCTATCGTGTGATCCTGACGCATTGGATGCGACGTGTAACTTTCCATACGCGTCTTGATACTTTACCACCATAACTCATACTTACCTTTCCCACTGACGACTTAGTGGAAAGAAACTCGTGGCGTTAGAGCACTTCAAAATGCTGCCACTTTGCACACTCCTTCTGCTGGTCTCTTGCCTGTTCGGTCTGCTTGAAGCCAAGTCAAGTACTGGAGACTCCGTCCTGGTTATTGTGGACCCAACACGGAAGGACGACTACTCAATATTCTTCAATGGATTGAAAGGTAGATCTAGCCCAACCTCAAGGCTAAGAAACTGGTTATTAAATTTGTGAACTTCTAGAGGACGGTTATGAACTGACATTCCGCGGTCCACGAGAGGAAAAACCATTGTTAATCGAAGACGATGTTCCCCAATTCTCTCATGTTGTTCTACTGGGATCCAATGACAAAAGTGTGTTCTGTTTTTCTCAACATACAAATCTATCTCATATTGTCAAGATTTCGCCAAAGACATTACCCCACAAAGTATCGTCGAACTCACTACCAAGGGGACGAATGTTCTCCTTGCTTTATCCCAAAAGCAGACTTTCCTCAACTCCCTAGCAGCTGAATTCTCTCTGATACTTCCCCCGCCTGGAACCCCTCTGATCTCATACTTCCCCGAGCGCGACGAGCCACCAACTATCATCCCTCTGACAGCTCCATCGAAATCTAAATCCCACATAGAACTCACCTCTGGCTCTGCCCCAATTTGGTTCTCCGGCACTCCATTCTCGCTGGGAAGCAACCCCCTGTTGTTCCCCATTCTCAACGCGCCTGCAGAATCGTTCGCTGCGGATACTGACTCTGGGTCGGATGCGCTAGCGGATGCAGTCGAGAAAGGTGGCGAGGGTTTATGGGCTGGCAGTCAGTTGGCTGTCGTTGCGGGGTTCCAAGTGGCTGGTGGATCTAGGGCTACTTGGGTTGGTGGGTCAGAATTGTTCAGTGATGCCTTCGCAAAGAAGACTTTGAAGTGAGTACAGAAAGTTCAGGTGGACATCCGGCTGATTCTAGGCCTCTATAGCGGAGCCAAATCTGGAAACACGGAATTCAGTCGTGACCTCGCCGCATGGACGTTCCAAGAAACGGGCGTCTTCAGGATCGACAGTACCACCCATCATTTGGTCAACGACACTGAGGAGAAGGAATACTACACCAACAACGATAACGTCGTATTTGAGGCTGCTATTTCGCACTACAACCCAAAGACTGCAACATGGGAGCCTTATTCTGGCTTCACAGACATCCAGCTTGAGTTCACTATGCTTGACCCTCATATCCGTACATCGTTACCGCCAGCTCCCGGTCAGCCAGGGAAGTATGAAGTCACCTTCCGTGCGCCGGACAGACACGGTGTCTTCAAGTTAGTTGTGAACTACAAACGCAAGGGGTGCGATCCTGTTGTTCATTGTTCTTTTGCAAGATATTAATGGCCTATAGATTAACGCATCTATTTTCATCTACAACCGTCCCCGTGGTCCCACTACGACACGATGGGTATCCTCGTTTCCTATCTGCCGCGTGGCCATATTACACAGGTGCTATCAGCACAAGTATAGCCTTCTTCTTGTTCTCTGCGCTCTGGTTGGCAGGAGAGGTGAAGCCAGAGAAGGCCACGAAGGGAAAGACAGAGTAAAATGTTATCTAGGTAGTGGAGTCCAAACGTATGGATCTGATATATAGACTACTCGCCGTGATGTGATTGAGAAAGGGCTCAACTCCAAAGAAGATATAACCTTGAAATCACACTAGGCGACGATGGTGGGTCTATGACATTGGGACGAAAGGTGCTCAAGGTGATTTCATGATAATATCTTTGATACGGCAAACAGGTACACTGCCTGGCGGTTCCATTAATCCTGGCAGTTTCCATCCTCCCAAAGTCATTTCCGCCTCTCTCTCCTGCTGAGGGTAATCCCACATCATATCCATGGTGATATGACTATTGGAGTACTCAGGATTTTTATCATTATCTCCCGCTCCATGGCCAGGAGTCCCTGTCCACGGCCAGCCACCGTCAGCAGCAATTTGACTTCGAAGTAGCTTGACCTCGTCCCACCAGGCTCTCTCTCCATACCAGTCTACGTCTCCATCGTTCAGATCTAAACCTTCCAAGTTGACGACAATGGATGAAAAGTCTGAACGCTTCCTGATGCTTTCCGCAGCCGGCACATCTTCCTCTTCAACTAAACATCCAAGTGGTATTCGAGCGCGCATGTCTTCTGCTTGTGATTCGCTGATGCTATAACCCGGCTGTCCATCACAATACATGAGAATAATGCTCTGAAACAAGAAACGATGTACACACCGAGCTACTCGCCACGACACACATGAAACGGGCGGGATAGTTGTAACAGTACAGACCATCCTGTGGCCAATCGTCAACATTGTCGTGGTTTTCTAAACGGACGAATCTACGGTCTGCAGGGGACAGCCTACCATAAGGGCACCAATATAGGCTATTGTTAAGCCATCTGCGTTGGTAGCAATTTGCAAAACAACACCAGCTCGACAAGGAAAGGAGGGGAAAGTGAGATATGCTTTGAGATCGAGGTTGGACGACCACAGCAAGTCGCCCGGTAGAATTCCCAGAACTGTCAACTCGGAGAGAATGGTGACCTTTACAAACTGGCCAACTGCAAGCTTGACGGCGGGGCGGGACGGTGCAACTTTCGGGGTTCCCGCTAACAAGACATTCAACAAGAAGTTGGATATACTGGAATGTATTTATCACCTATTGGGGCCCAGTCGAGAACCAACGGTCCATTCATATCACACCCTAAGCGTTGACGAAGAGATCGAAAGCCCTCCAAGTACGAGGAGTAGGCTGGGAATTCGTCAAATTTCAGACTCTGAACGTCGCAAAGAAATTGGCCAAACTCTACAGGATACCCTCGGCCGAGCTCGGAACTATCGTATAGAGTTTTGAGGGCTCGAACCTGGACCAGCCTTCCATAGTCTGTGGCTGAAGAGCCCTTGAGATCCCACGGCAAGTTACCTCTGAGTAAGAAGAAAATTGTGTAGGCAAGACTTTCGAGATCGTCGCGCCAGGATAGATCTAAACACCGGTGATAGGTTAATTTATAGTGGTTTTGCGATAATAAAACGACGCACGGTAGCCCCGGTGGGCGTTAAGACTTGCCCATGTGAGGGTTCCAATAATGTGTCGACGTTCAACTTCAGGATCGAAGCACTTAGGGCTTGGGCCCTGGTATCGAGGACAAGAAATGCCATAGTCGGCGAGCAGCACGCGGTTTGGGTCTGCAAGGGAAACCAACATGTTTCCGGGCTTGACATCGCGGTGCACGATACCATGTGTATGGACATGCTCCAGAGCAGAGATCTAAGAAGGTTGTCTGAGTTATCAGAGTTGTGATACTTACATGGTATGTCCACTTTACCATTTGTTGCATTACCGATAATACTGTAATGGGAGAAGTTTCATAGACATGCGTTTTGTTTGGTTGCGTCTCGTACGCTCGACCCGCACAATTCTAATGCAATGTATTCGAAGTGTTGAAAGCGGCCATAGGCATAGAGAGATGGCACCGCAATACAGATGTGACTTGGGCACTATGTAGCTGAAACTAGGACAGTCACTGACTTCTCAAGATGTCATAGAGCATATCAACATCAAAAAGACTAGCTTCATCACTCCTGAGATATTTCATGATGCTGGCCTCATCCCCTCGTTCTGTGAAGAGTTTTTCAAGGGATAGACAAGATGAGATGTATGCTTCGTCAGTTTGAAGAAGCCGAGCGATATCAGGTCAAATTAGTATGAAGCCTGCCATTCCTATAATATGGCTAAGTCCAGCACACTGGTGTGACCTGCTCAACTTACTTGTGTCATCAACTATTTCGCTAAGCTGTTTGTTGTCAAGTTCTACAACAAAGTTTGTGCCAGACCATACAATGACTCTGATAGCTCTGATGTGGGCTATCCCAAGCGGTATTTGTTTGAGAGCTTCTTTCGTTTACGGGAATAACGGTCTTCTAGCATAGTATTAACCTGGTGGCGATATTATTGAGTACGTTGAAAAAGACTTTCAGAAATGTTCACTTACCAGGTTATCACGATCCTGGATGAGAGTAATAATGTGATCTTCAAAACTAAGAGGAGAGACCTAGCCATGGCTGAGGACACGAGGAAGCAAATCGTACATTTTAGTTTACTCACAATACCTTCAGTTGCTGTAGTCTGTGCTAGCAAAGTCAATTTGGCACTCATAACTCAGCCTCGTTGTGGTGGAGGGTGTATGAGAGAGCAGGCTCAGCAGGCGAGGGGAGTGCTGTGGGAGTGTAACTGTTGCAATCCCACCAAACTGCTGAAGAAGCTCACGGCCAGCTACGTTATGTAAAGTCACTTACAGCCGTTTTCATGATTTTACAAGAGGGCTGCGATCTCAGAGATCTGGAATACGCACTGCTCGCGTGGCCGCTGTTGGCCGATGAGATGCCGGTCGGATTTCAGGCCAAATTTGGTGTAGAAATGATGGCATGAAGTAGCAAGAAGTCTCCTTCATTGACGATTTCACCATAGTTTCCTTCATATTGCAGCTCTATGGGACTCAGTGAATAATTAGAGTATTGTAAACTACTCGGAAAGTTGTACCGGAAAGAAATCTCCTCGATAATAGCTCTCCACCTCATAAGTGGTAGCTTTTGCGCGTGACTCAAGGGAACTTCCCACGGATTGATGGCAATTGAGGCGGGACAGAACACTTCATTCTGCACCGTTTTTTCCGATTAAAAAACATAGACTTACAGTAGTCCTCAGCCTCAGTTTAAAGATGCCATGAATTTGGCAGGGGATGAGCACTTTGGGGAAATACCAGTGAGGGGACGAGTGACATCAAGCGCTTACATGCGCTTAGACCCCCCCCTCCGTGGGAATGGATTCCAGATCTCTGAGATCGCAGCCCTCTTGTGATTTTACTAAATTTGTGGGCTGGTGGCGGTGAGGATCGTGGCGTCCGTTCAACGGAAGTAGATATGATTGGGCTCGGTCTTGACATTGATTCGATAGGAAATGTCTAGTTAGAGAGAGAGAAGAGATAGATCCTCTACACCATGGCTTTCCACTCGGCTAAAACATATCTTCCTCTTTTTGAATACCCATACCTGCGACACCGACTGTTTGTCGAGAGGTCAAAATGCATAGTATATGCTCCCCAGTGTTTATCCCAGTCTATCCGAAAAGTCCGCCGAAGAGAAGATGGATTTATTCGCAGCTCCTTTCACCCGTTCATCTTTCAACATCCTGGAATATATGATGAGATTCTGTGAGCAAGAAAAAGACATCCACGCACCTAGCATCCACTCTCGCGTCCTCTCCCTCAACACCGATGATTGGTTGTGGGATCTTGGCTTCGATCACCTATATCAGTCCCGTTTCAGCTCCATGTGTGGAAAATACGAAAGCCAAAAAGACACGAACATAATGATTATCACAATGTGGGCAATACTCATCACTCTCCTCATACGCGCTCATGTCCTTCCGAAAGGCCTTCTTACACTTCTTACACATGAACACTATCTCTGTCGTCTTTCTGAGATTGTGCGTCTGGCCTTCTGCATGGCATTCGGCGCAGTCGTACCATTGCTTGCAGCAGGGAGCACGGATGGAGACTTGGGCGTTCAAAATGTGTTTGCTGTGCTAGGCCAATTGAGACTTTCAGAGAGATTGGGTTCTAGTACTGAGATATAATACTGACCACATCGTCTGAAATAATTCGATACCTGATGTGATAAGTGGTGGTGGTGGTGGTAACGTTTAGAACGGCAGATTTGGGTCGTGCTTCCGGATCCGTTACATAATTGTATGTGGCGGCGGCTTTGTTCAACGATCATTTATTTAATTTATTCAGTTGGAATAGATATAAATACAGAATGTTAGCCCCCGCCCCTACTGGCGTATATTCCGCATGATGGAAGGCTGTATTTTTACCAATAATATACACAGCCAGTGGACAGCTGAGACGCGTAAACGCGTAAATGTATATTTGTGTCGATCAATATAGCATCAGACACCCATCATCTGGTGGACATGTTGCCTGGAGCCTGTTTGCTGCTCAAGTTCCACTACATAGTTTCAATTCCTGCATAAGTTCGAAGGAAGCTCTCATTAGATCTTATTGTTCTAATGGGGCGTTATGCTGTACAGCTATATGGACTTGGCGGTTCCAAGCTCTTGAACTAGGACCACCACCACACCACCATATGTACGCTCCAATCCTCTTCTAAATTTCTCATCTCAAGTCGTATCCGCAGCCTTCTTCCCTCTTTTCTTCGATTTTTGTCTCTCATTAAAGCTGGTCTTTGAGCCCCCTAGACTCTAACTATTGCCACTATGAGTGCATCTGAAGGCTTTCTCCTGCTTACTCTCCCCAATGTCACATTCATAACCCCACAAGGCAGTCAAACCGGATGGCTGGGTATGGAATGTGTTACGATGACACAGACTAAGCAGGTTTTTCTTGTTCTGCGATTGGGCACATTCCAAATTCCCATTGACCCCGCAAGAATTGTCACGGTCACTGTTCCCGACCCTACAAGACGAGTATACCAGTTCCACCGCAATGAATCAGATCATAACGATTTCTCGTTGTCTGTTCCTTCTCCACCCCAAAATGGAGGGGATTTGGCAGAGGACGTGAAGACATTCGAGAGTGTATTGGGCCAGTACGCGGAATTGCGAGGAAATACAGTCATGCCTATTGCGAATCCTTACTCTCAGGACGCAAAGACACAACCTTCTTCGCAACTCCCGTTCTCACCACCTTCATATTCACCTGACTCAAAATCTCAACCGCCACCGTTTCCTGTTGCAGTTCCACCCCCACAACTAGCCCCAGCTGACGCCGAAAACCTTCGTGGCCGACTCGTCCTCGTCAATCAAGACAACGGCGAGGTTCTAGGTGAATTTGATCACAACTTCAAAGTTCACGAAGACCCGAATTTGGGGGAGAAAGGACACGAGAATGACCCTGTTGTGATCGAAGTTGCTGAGGATGACGATGGTTTGACTCTGTTGGAGGCGTTCGCACAAGCCGTCCCCTCTGACCAGCATAACTGGATGACCAGATCTGCTTCTGTTGCTAGGTATGTTCGACGGGCTGATTGAATGCTAAATTATGGAATTTATTCTTCATCTCTTTAGCTATGCCATTTCGGGTGGGACAAAATTATTGGTCACTGGCATTTCTGCTGCTTCGTCCTACTATATCAATCACTCAAAGCCTGGAACTCCCTCTCAGCCTCCCGCCTCGAGCGCTGCTTCGACATCTGGAGCGTCTACCGCATCTAATACTTCATTCCTCACATCCGAGAGAACGCGGCAAAATCTGCAGACCGTGCACCATTACAGTGGACAGGCTGTCCAACTCAGCGCCAAAGCACTTGGGGTTGTCGATGGGATGATCCACAAAGCGGTCGGAAAGAAGGATAAACAGAAAGGTGGACAAACGCTGACGCCTGTTCCCTCCGCATCGCTGAAGGGAGGCGGATCACCTTCCGTTTCACCTTCGTCAACGGTATATAGCGCTTCACCTACTTCCTATGGCGTTCCGCTCCGTACGGAAACGGGACGATGTACAGTTCACCATCAGGATCAGGTTACACCACACCGACCACTGAGTACAGTAACTCACTACTACCAGATGGTAAACCCTCATTACCCCCGCGTAGAGGTACATCTCCTGCCCCACCTCCCGGTGCATATCGTCCTGCTCCTCCTCCCGCGCTGCCAGGGCAATACAACCCCAACGCTATTCCACCTCCTCCTTCCACATCCACCGGATCTCCCATGCCACCTCCACCACCGCTCCCTCCACGAAAACTCCGTACTCGTGATCGTGTCCTCCTCTCCGCAGACCTCATCCTCTCTACCATCGATCAAAGTGCTAAACAAATCCTCGACGTTGGCACCAACAAACTCGGAGACGTCGTTGGCCATAAATACGGCGAGGATGCGGGGAACAGCACCAGACTCGCGGCGGGTACCGTAAGGAATGTGGTTTTGGTTTATGTGGATATGAAGGGTATGGGAAGGACGGCGTTAGTGAAGAGGGCAGGGAAGGCTTACGTGAAGGAGAAGGTCAGTTCGAAGAAGGGTGAGAAACAACAGAAGGAGCAACTGGGGAAGACACAGTAAAATAGGGAGATGCGCACACTGAGAGGGACACTTTGGATTGTTATGTTTCATTGTGGCACTGCTACAAATGAAACCTCTAATACTACTTACTAGTCCGGAACCGACTGTCTATGAGTAAACTCGATAGCCACGAGACTAACTACTTACTACTACTTTGATGAAGACAGTGGACTGGAGATGAGTTAGGATCTGTGTACTAGGAACCACAGAAAATTGGATACTATTGCGGGCTACATGAAATGTAAGGAAACCTTCAAAGTGCTCTACCCTAGTCAATAGGCATTTTGGATACATCTGGTGGGTTTTTGAGAATATCATATATTTTGGCATGATACTCCACAGGGATATGATGCATGACACGTTCAATGAAATGGATGGATTCAAGGAGGTTAATCTCAGACTGGTCCTCGGCTACTTTCTGTGCCCTTTCCGCATCTGTGAAGGGCTTTCCTGTCTCTAAATTGAGCGGATAGCCAAGTTCTTTTTGGCCTTCCACCTGATTGATTCTTGTGTATGCAGAATAGCATATGGTAAGAAGAGCACCAGACATGGACCAAGCTACCTTAGAAAGAGTCGAGGGAAGAGCTAGATATCTGAAATTGTCAACAACGCTTCGAATCTTTGCATCACAACATTTTTGGTATGAATGTTGTTTCCATTCATCGAATGGCGCTGGCGATGGAACTGGCATTCCCTTCTCGTAACGTGCGAGGACCCAGATTAGGACCCAAGCAAACGATTCGAGATCATGACGATAGACGCGAGGGATATTGCCGTGCATGCCCTGTTTTGACAAGCATTGGAGTGCCATAAAGAGCATGGTTCCGGTACGCTGTCGCCCTGAGGGTGATTTTACACTGGACAGATGGGAGAGATCGTAGTCACAAAGTTTGGCATGTTTTGTCACAGGATCGTACATAAGGTTGTCCACACTGATATCGCTGTGCTCAATACCGTGTGTCCAGAGATGGAAGTGACCTATATAGACATTGTTCAGTACAAGTCCAATGCCTAAGCAACTCATAATGAATACTTGCATGAAAAATTCAGCCAGTATGCAGATAGGAAGACGGACGTATCGGCAAGAGATGTTATTGGGTCGTATTGCGGGAAAATGATCGCTCGAGGCAGTCGAGGGCCTTTGCCGTCAAGATCAAGCGGAATCCCCAACTCCCTTCGGATGATCGCCGTTGAGAAGTTACTGAAGTCGTGATGAGCAACGACTTCAGGGAGACATTCAACTTCATCAGGGTAATTGGCCAAACGTTTGCGACCCAATTCGATGAATTTTACTTCACTGACGCGCGATACCTCAGCGTAGGAAAGTTTCATGACCAGTGATTCTCGAATGGGCGTGCTTCCAGGGGTCACCCAAGTACACCGTCCACTGAGACCGTAAGTCTTCCGAANGGCTTCGCCAGCGCACTTGAAGGTGTGCTCGTATGACGGAAGTTTGACTTCTTCGGTCGCAAACGATGGAAGAAGTCCCCAGTGCTCAGATTTGAAGCGTTGGAGAATGAAAAGCAGCACAAGAAAGTAGGGAAAATCCTCAATGAAGTTCAAGCCATGTGTCTGGATCGCACCCTGGCGATCGTAGTACCATATGTACAAAACATCGTCTGTCGGTCCCGATCAGAGAGAATAAGGAGTACAGATAAATGTACCCACCGCGAACAACGAAACCGAGGCTGTGCGCCATTCCAATGCGAGCGGCCATACGTTCAGCGGCATAATTTGCTGATTGAATTGCGGCTGATAAGGGTTTCTGCCTGTTTTTCCCTTGCTTTGCTGCTTTCTTCTTTGGAGGGCCCGTCTGCGGTTCGTCGCTGTAGTGCACTGCCGCTCGCTTTCGGGTTCCTCTCCTTACTACAATTTCGTGAGGGAATGCAATGGAGGTGGTAAAGAAGAGGGAACATACGCTCATTGAGAGCAGCGGGGCCTTCTGCATTGGCTCCTGGTTGGGGCCCTACAGAAGATTCCCCCATACTGGAGTGGGTGTGAGACGAGACTTCCGGCGTTGGTATCTGATTAGAGATTTCCCCTTCCCTTTCAATCTCAGCCCAAGACTNGGGGGGAATGATCTTGGGGTCATCCATGGTAAATGTGTCTTTGATTTTAGTCAAAGACAGATCAAACGCTTTCTTGAACTCCCATGATGAAAGGATATTGGGCCATGTGAAGTTACCTTCCGGCTGCAGAGCAGCTACTTCGTCGAAAATTGTGGAGTGCGAATGTAAGTCACTGGATTTGGCAGCTGCATCGTTAGCTGCGTGCCATAACAGGTTCACAATGTCAGGTTTTCTGAAACTGCTCTTGTAACCCGAAATTGTTTTCGGGTCATTTCTGTGAAAAAGCATGGCGTCCTCGCCGTCAAGTGGTTGGGTGAAGAGGGGGGCAACAACTTCGGAAAGACACAAGAGAGCATTGTTGGATGCGAGCACAAAAGGTTTGTATCGGTCCTGTTCGGCACCTTTTTGCTTGCAGCTAGAGTATGATGTTAGATTTGGGGTAGCGGAGAAGACGCGTTTGGTCTTACTAGTCTTCCAGGTTTTCGAATATTGCCTTGGTACGCTTTTCGATCCCCGGGGCTTCCTTCTTATTAAAGCCGCCTTCCTTCGAGAAGGTCCGGTTCGCGATGGGCATTACAGTCTTGAGACACTCTTCCAGAAGCTTATCGGGAGTCGCCTGTTTGTCTACGGCGCATCTCTTCAACATCGCGCCAAGAAATACTTTGATGGAGCAGGTTTTATGCGAGCTAAGGTCGTGTGCCAGAGCCTCCCGCACAGTATGAGTGCTGTATAGGTGATTTAAGCATTGACACCTTTTTGCTAGTCATTGTAATCGAAAGCGAAGGACCTACTCGACATTCGGAACGATCCCACTAATTGAAGCAGACCCTTGGTTGGAAGGCGTTGACTGTAGTTCACTAGGTGGATTTTGGCTTTCAGGCGTTTTAGTACGTTCCGGGGGAGTAGTGTTGTCCATACAGCACGATGCGATGTATCAACGATGGCAGATGAATGGGAGAAGATGAGGATGTACCTCGGTCCCTCTGTCGTTTGAATGGAAGACTTACTAATCAATTGGAAACTGCTAAAAACGCGCCCACAAATCGGTCGCGTGAGGCAAGTTGCTATTTTATCTAACATCCCCTACAATGACGCTTCCAGCGTCTCCTGAAGAAATTGTAGAATTTCTCATGACGCTGACTACTGATGCCTTGCTCAACGAGATACGGCGCAGACTGGATGTGGCAGAAACAAAACATACAGCGAATGTTTCAATAGTTCCAGCACTTCAGGCACCTATTGGTGCACTTCCGCCAGAGCTCTTGGACATCATATTTCAATACACGCTTCCTCCCAACTGCTTCCTTGACCCCTCCCTAACCCTCGGTCCCAGTTCTCCATGGTGTCTGACAGTTCGCACAGCCAAAACACTTAATCTTGTGTGTAAACGATGGCATAGTCAAGCGACAAGANTTCTGTACAGAAACGTCACCCTTCGTCGGCATGATCATCTTGCTCAGTTCTTCGACACTGTTGTAAAAGCTCCAGTGCTCGGGGCCCTTGTAAAGGAACTCACCGTATTCACACACTTCACCGATGAAATCTCCCCAGAATCTAGAACAGACATTGATGACACCTCTTATTACAATTTGAGACGGATCTCCGAGTCGTGTCCCAACTTGTCGTCGTTTGAATTCACAGATTTGCTGCAAGCTAAACCCAGCTTCCCTATGTTCATGCTCACGGATCGCAAGTTTCGACGAATCCAGCCTATCACACATCTTCGTGTCCAGAGAAATCCGCCATCCTCAGATGTATTTGAGATAATTGGAGCTCATGCCAGCAGTCTCGTGTTTCTCCATCTAGAAAATCTTGATCCCGGTATCCTCCTCCACCCCGACCTGCACATCACTGCTGAACTCCTCACATGCTTACGCATCCGCCTGTTCCCACCTCCTGAAGAAACTCTCTCTCTCGCAGATCGAGCCTTCACGCGCTTTCAGCTCCCAGCTTTACGTGAACTCACATTGACGACGAGTCGCGCAGCATTAGCGGAAGCGTTGCTCAAGACCATCGGTCAGAAGCTTATATATTTCAGTTACACTTTCTGCTCAATCAAGTGTGATGCCGGCTCGTCTGCCCAGAAAATGCCTCTACTCAACCTGCACGTTCTATGCCCTTCTCTTCACCATCTCGTCATATGCAACGGCGCATTACAAGCCGAGACTTTCGAGCATCCCACCTTGCAGTGGCTAGATTTTTGGGTTGATGCACCGACAGGTGAACCCGACCGGAATTATGCAGCGCTTTCCCAATGCGAGAGACGCGAAGACGGTGATAGGAAGTGGAAAGATCGTCTCCCTCAACTACGGAGCATCCGTGCACTAGACCATTGTCTCGAAAGACTTGACCACAGCCCCCAAGCGCTCCCTCAGGTCATACCTCCGGGGACAGTGGGTAGATTTCATTATCCAGGTATAGCGATCTGGGCTACGGAGCACTTTATCGTGAGAGAGGATTTAGATCATATTGATGCGTACGGCGAGGAGGAAATCGACGGAGATGTCTCAGAGGATGGAACATATTTCCCGGAGGAAGAGGATGAGTGGGAAGATGACGAGATTTGGGACAGTATCGTTGCTGACGATCCAGATTTCTCAGGTGAGCATTAGGCGTATTTCAAACGTTTTCAAACATTGATCTAGTACTTTGAGTAGAGACCGAGTTATAGAAAGAGAAACACTCTATTTGGGTTCCCAACTCCCAAATTACAGACGGACAAGCCCCAGAACCTGCCGCCACCAATTCCATCTGGTTAGTTTCAAATATGATCGTTGTCCGTCGAGCTCACCTCAGTAGGTCAGTTCACTGTGCCTCAGTCGTGTGAAAGCCGCCATACACCACTCGCATCGAGCCGCTATATCTACAACTATTGCTTCATACTCTTGGGGATACAAATACAAAACAGGTCTTGAGATACTCTTCATTGGCACTGTTATCGAGCAAGTTGCCACCAGTGGTACTTTACGATATGCTTTGTGAGATCGCTGATGCTCGTGAACGCTATCTGGCAAGAGCAGCACCTGTTCTTTGGAGCCCACTTCACCAAAGACTTAGCACTGTTTCCGTTTGTCATCCTGTGAAGTTGTTTAGATGGGAAGGTGGCGCAGATGGGGATGTGACGATGTACCTTCGTGCCTTATTATTCTCCTTCTGCGGAGATTCGCTGACATCTGCGGGGGACGATTTACCTTGACTTGAGCGCAAGGCACTAGGAAGAGAGTTCGATCGGTTCCTTGTGTGTTGCAGAGATGCGTTCGAGTTTTCTAGACTTCGTGATCGTTGAAGCGGGTGGTGTTTTGAGGCTGTAGCAATCAAACTATAGGTTTCTAGTCAGCATCTTTCTTTCTCTTTCTCTCACATAACGAAGAGATCGGGGTACCTACGAGATTGTTCTCGTTTCTCTGCTTTCTAAAGTGATGTCCATGAGAGCCATGCTAATGTGATACTGCATACTACCCGTGGCTAGTGTTTATATACTTCGCGGGCTAACTTTTTTGGCCATTGGGCTCCTGTGCATCACTCTTTCGAGAACGGAGAATGCAGTTTGGCTGTGGTCCGCTCTCACCAACCTCGGCTCTTGTAAGCGAGGAAGAGGAGTTGATACGCCTTTTGTCAACGTTATTCATGTTTAAAATGTGTATCCCTTTCAGTGTGCCTTGCAAGGTGTTCTCGAATTCATTGGCTCTTAGATGTCTCTGGTCCCAGCCCGGAGGGGTGAAGGCATGCTAGAATAGGGCATGCATTACATTCAACAAAAAGAGAATGGCGAGGGTAAGTACAGTGTATGGTTAGTACAAGGAAGTAAATTAACTACTTGTCCGTGTGTAAAATGTCCGTGATAGATGTCTAAATCAAAAGAGCCCTAGTCCGCGAGTAAAATTAATGCAGGAAAATACAAACACCACCACCAACAACTCCAAACAAGGCCGTCGCGAACACCAGCATGTTCCTCTGGCCCACTGCACCAGACACATAATTTCCATGGCTTGTGCTACCCAACTTCCTGTCCTTCCCAGAATGTCCATTTGACGTGGCGAGGACGTTAGACTCTATACTAATGGTATTTTGGGTCTTTGTCTGCGCGGTCGTGGCAAACGTCTCCGCGGTGGTCGGCGTTACGGCTGCGTCGTTTCCATTGAAAAAGACCAAAGCAAACCCGGGAGCGGGGACATTGATAGAGCATGTGTTGGCGTTTTTATCGCAGGAGGCTGTTTGGATATCAAGGTCGTTCTTGAGGATGCCATCGACAGTGAACTTGGTCCCAAAGGTCTAGTATACATGAGTCAGAATATTGCTGAAATCTCTGAACCATGTTCAATATACCTGGCCTGCCCAAGTGATGTTACTCTTGGTAGAAACAGAATCAGCCAATAGATACCTGCAAGTTACGATCTCAGCACAAACAAACCCCTGGAAAGTATGGCACAACTTACTTGATCTTCACTTCATCAGGAACACTCCCATCGTTAAGATGAATCGTAGCCGTATAATCATGTGCCCCTGTCGAATCCGTCATATAGTTGAACAACGCGACCTTTGCAAGAGAACCAGATTCATAGATAGCATATTGAGGAGTATAGATGCTTTGGTCATTTCCTTGCATGTCGATGATTTGACTGGTGTTAGTCTTCCCGAACGCTTCTGCCATAATGAGAGAAGAATAGAACACAGCCCCGACAGTCCATTCGTGAAAAGATGACTCGTTTGTTGGAGGAGCTAGGCAAAAAAGAGCTGAGTATTGGACATGGGCACAGAAGAAAGGGGGGATTACCAGTCCAAGGCTATAAAGATCAAATGTTTAGCAACAGTTGGAAGGAAGTTAGGGTATCGGCATACGTTATAGTACACATTCTGACCACCGACATGCAGCAGCGCACCGCTAAAATTCGAATAAGCCATCTGCATCCCGAAATCCAACGCCCATAACGCAGCTCCAAACGAGTCTGATATACCTGGAAAGCCACCGCAACTCCCAGTGTTCGTTTCGAACATCATAAACGGCTTCTCAGCCGCCTGCGCAAGACCCGCAGAGTAGACGTAAGGCTGAACAATAGATTGCGGAGATGTGTGGTTGAGGAAGGTGGCGAATTCAGATTGATAGTCTACTGGGTGACCTGTCCCATATTGAGCATAACAGTTGTCAGCTGGGTAACTATAATATAAGGTAGTAAGAATGGGAACTTCGAACTATTGAGAGCACTTACTGTTCGACACTCAGAGCATACAAGTTGTCCTTGAAAGCATCTATGAACCCAGTATCCCAGACCTGCTCTGGCTTCCAGTCTCCCGATGCGACATTAGGACCTATAAGCTTATTTTTGGTGGGAATAGATGCATCAGACTCCATAGCAGAGATGAGGTCTTGGACTTCGCCAAAATAATCTGACGGACTGTACGATAAATCCCGGTGACCGTGGCTAAAACGAGGTCATGAAAGATTGATACATCGGTTGGAAGGTCAGCGAGCTGACCTTGCAAAGAGATCCGGTTCGTTGGCAGCTTGAAGGCCGAGGAGACGGTCTCCTAGAATCGCTTCTCCATATTCTGCAATCTGAAAACGCCAGTTCGTATCGTTGAAGGGGATTCCTAAGGATTCCGCAGTTCATTTCCAGAAGATTATTGCCATGCACTGTCGCAGATGGATAGATAGCGTACCCAAGTACCAACCAATATCAACGAGAGCAGATATATTTCCCATCAGATAGAAGAGATCCATGTTGTACATGACGGAGGGGGTACCGGTCTAAGGGGAAAGAAGTTGAGGCGCGCCCCAATATAGCATTGAGCAACTCACGGGGTTGTTTGTGTCAATCTTTTCTTTCCCAATGCACCTTCCATGCGAATCCGGGATCTCCTCAGCGAAGTATGCGAACTCTTGGGTATTCCCACCGATACGGATACTCAGAGGTCCACCGCGTTCAACGATTTGCGACATGAGGTTGAGAAAGGGAGGCCAAATGTGTGTTGAGTTTCTACCGACTAAGGACATTAAGTTCCGGTCAGCAAAAGAAGAAAACCCAGTGTCACGGCAGAGACGCACTAGATTGAGTGACGACGGAGGTTTCAACACTGAACCCATAGAAACTTCCTTTTTGTTGGATGGAGAGCCCTGCCATAGAGCTCGACGACGACTGTAATTCCAGTGTGAATTCCGTGGCCGGAGGAGGATCCGGCAGCGCAGGCGGGTCGAGCAGAGTTTCGTCGTAAGCAGCGAGCGTGCTTGTCGGGGAAGATGCAGCGGTGGAGCTACCTGTTGCAGTGGTAACTTGTCCAAGAGGAACTTGTCCGTATACCGTGACAGCTGCAGATACGGGTCGAAAGGTGAAGCATGCCAGGCAGAGCCACGCTGCTAACGACAACATTGAAACAGGAAGAGAGAATCGATACACACATAACCTACATGAGAGCTTGTGTATTTAATACCAAAGGGTGAAGTTTATTTTTGGGCCTGATCCGTGTAGTGCCTCCTGCGAACCTAGGCTAGGATCCAGCACCTGGGGTGCTGCAGGTATCTCATAGACCTGTAGTCAGCATAACGCCACCTAGTAGCATATCTTATCAGAAAGTACCTTACCCACCGAATTGTGGTAGTGGGCTAAATATCAAAAGAAGTAGACGTCACTGTAGGATTCGGAGGCCCTCGGCGTAACGAAAAGACTGGTGATGACGGTATGAAGTCGCCGCGGAAGATCCAAAGAAGGATGGGAGGGAGGTTTCAGGCTGTAAGCACTCCGCACCATAATAACATTCTCGATGGAATCGTTCCTTGTTGTGCTTTGCGGGTAAGTTTACTATTACTACTCATCCGACCGTAATAATCTTAGAGCTCGCGGCTCATCTCACTAAACTTAGAAAGTACGGTGACGGTTGGCCATATTCCTGTGTTGTCGTTGTGAAGCGCAGCGATTAAGTTACCATCCACATGATGGTAAAAGAGAAAGGTCAGGTCAGAGGAACCCGGGTAATAAACATATAGTAGAAAGACTCTATCGATCACTGGTAGACGCGACGCGAATTCAAGTCCTTTAACTTTAATTCAACTATGCATTTCTGCATATATTTACAGGTAGAATGCATCTAATCCATCCTCTACTCTCTGTATCGTGCTAAACACCTTATCGGGACATTATACATCGACTAGGACTCATTGACCATCCCTTGCTACAATGAGGAAGCATTAGCCTTTGACCAAGGCCACTACTCTCTACGTATATACTAGTACCCGAGTAGAGCTCTCCTCGAAAGTCACCAGGATACCTAAGTATCTAACTTAGTGGTAAATCTAACGCAGNTTAGAACGATGAATTGTAAGTATTGGAATTAGAGACATTGAGACGACACAGATGATATTAACCAGTTTGCAGGAACAGAGGCCCTGCTTTTCGTAAAACCACAGCATGTTTGGCCAGACAATTTGTGACAGCCACATTTCAGAGAGCAGTATAATTTAAATGACACAAATTCAATGGGTCCTTTCTCTATACCCACTGGGGTACAAGTATTTAAATCGTTTTCAATACTTCCCTGGCCCTCTCTAGCAAAACCATGTTCTCCTCTTCACTCCCGACTGTGATCCTCAAACAGCCTTCGCATCCTATCTCACTGCCTCTATACCTCACCACAACGCCGTTCTGCTCAGCGAGAAGCTTGTACAGCGTGTTGGCACGCAGGTTGTCCGGCTTTCCATCCCCACCCAGGATAGGGACCACGACAAAGTTGGCGGCATTGCCCCCGACGGCGGGGCCTATTCCAGGTATTAATTTAAGGCCATCGAGAAGCTTCGCACGGGAGGAAATCAATGTCGATATCTTTGCTTTCATGATCTCCATGGAATCTGGGGAGAGAGCGGACGCGGCGAGTTGAGCGGCGGGTGTGGAAATGTTGTACGGCGCTTTGGTGTTGGTGAGGACTTGGATGAGGGGTGGTTGAGCCAGTGCGACTCCAAGTCTACGTGAAGAGGTGANGGGGGTAAAGAGCTGTCAGGAAAGAAGCTACCTAATTGCAGCCAATCCAAAGCCTTTGCTGAGTGTCTGCATCACACACAGATTGGCATAATCTTTTATCAGCTGGGTCGCACTGTTTTCAGGTCCAGAGAAGTCGATGTAGGCTTCATCGACGACTAGAATGCCAGTAAAAGCGGGAAAATCCAAGATGGACTTAATGGAGTCCAAAGAGATGAGGGTACCGGTGGGATTTCCCGGTGAGCAGAGGAATATGAGTTTGATTGTTCCCGGGGGGTGAGAAGATATAGTTTTCTTGATCTAGATAGTTATTGGCTTCATATGTGGAGACGTTTGGAGATAAGAGAGCAACTTACCTCATCTACTCGGATGCTGAATCTTCCTTCGGAACCGCCCTCTCCCTTGTCTCCACTGAGTTCGAGAGGAACTTTGACGGTATCGATATCATTAACCTGTGCACAGACAGCGTACATCCCGTACGTTGGTGGTGTCGTCAGGATCTTCTCATTGCTTCCTGGTTTGACGCAGACCCGCATGAGCAGATCAATAACTTCGTCCGAGCCTACCCCCAGAAAAACATATTCTGGTCCAGGAATGCCTCTAAGTTGTGCAAACCGGGACTTGATAGGATCGTGAGAAGGATCCGGATATCTGTTCAAATCCCCTTCAAGATTGAGATCAGATGATGGCGCAATAGAATGGCCGAGTGCATTCTCGTTGGCATCTAACAATATCCCCTCTTTATAATCATCTCGAGCACAACGATAAGGGTGCAAGGAGAGAATATTTGGTCGAATTACTTTTTCGATATCAAAGTGGGCAGGTTTTATAGGTTCAGAAGAAGGTGCAAGCCCGAGAATAGGCATTTCGTGGAGGTTACAATGGAAGTTGAGAGGGATTTAGATCGAGTCATCGTGGTTGATAAGAACAAAAACGCGTCGAGTCACAGATCATGACAGAACGTGACAAAGCTTCTATACTTGAAGCTCCTGTGAGTTACCTTCACTCTCCACACTATTTCTYCSGGGGGAAGATGGATGGACGGTTCAGTCGTATCCCAAAATGTCTGCTGGTAATGTACCATGGCATCGTGATAATCCTTGTCGAGTACAACCTCCTGAACTCTAGATATTCAGTACTACGAGAGATATGAGTTAGATTCTAGAAAGAAGTGTGACAGGCTAGCCGCTCCAGTGCTGCACTTTCAATGGAGACGGACAGGTGTTCGCTTTCTGGGGTGAACTTCATTTGCGACGTCCTATTATACTCTATATAATGCCATGTGACAGAGAATGGCACTTATAATTACAAGGATAAATACAGGAGCTTCCAGCCAAACTATACAACATTCTTTGCCATCATCCAGACGGTACTAGACAGAAGTTCAACTGGAGGATGAAACCAAAGAGAGGCGTACTACTATAATGTTTAGAGTTGGTTTAGCGCATGGTGGGTGGTGCTTGGAGGACTACATATGTTTGAGGTAGTGGACTGGGATGGTAATGCTATCGCTGGGGAAAACTACATCTTGTGTGCCAGGTTGGAATAGGAAATACGGATTCGCCCTCCCGTGGGGCTGATGAGGACCGAGCAGTCCGCCCAAACGAGAGGGTGGTAAAGGACCTTGATGTCGTAGAATTCAATGGACTTGAAGTTGCCGCCAGGTAGAGGACATGGCTCCTGGGATGACGAGTTAAAATGAAGTTATTCTAGACCAGTTTCGGTAGTGATAGAGGGGAATCTCACTCCAGCAACATTGGGTCTAGTCATCATTCCATCGGGAGTACAATTGGTCTGCTCAACTGCCCCTTCAACTCCACCAGATGTTAAAATGGCTTCTCCCATGACTTTGCGTACACCCTCTTCCGACAGTGGTTTTCCAGTCTTAGTGGCACACCAATCCTGGGTTCAGGTGGTTCCATGCTTCCATTTCATCGTCCTAAATTACATTGAGTANCCATTCCTACACCCTCTTATAATAGAATACACACCAGCCTGTGTAGGATGAGAGTTTCCGCAGGGACAGCGGTAACAGAGGACATGATCAGCGACTACAATGAACTATAACGTTAAACGACGTCAAGAATAATGATGGGAAAGAATTCCAAGAAGCTCGAAGATCTAAGTACCTTATTTTCTTACATCATTGTTATCAACCACGGTCCCTCTCATGTAGCCTCGTCGTGGCTGAACTCAGAGATCGGTTCTTTTCCTTATTGTGTTCTGGATGTCGAGTGCTGTACTAGAACCATATCAGCTTCTTCCCATTGGCTTGTACACGCTGACGGTCGAGAAACTCCGGATAAATAACATTTCAGAGATGGAAAGAATACACAGATCAGATCAGAGCGCTAGATATACAGAACATGGTTAGTAGTAGTAGTAGTAGTAGTAAGGTGGTAATAAATATGTATGTGGAATACACGAATCCTGGGCCGCTAACACGAAGAGAACTAAAGGATACACAAAGGTAGTGATGGAATCTAACATCGAAAAAATNAAAAGCATGAACTACGACTAGAGAGGAGAAAACAAATCCGTGAAATCCGTTACGGCGAGGCGTCTGAACGAAGAACGAGCGCGTACGCATTCTGAAACGTATGCCGGGTGTTTAAGAATAGAAGACTATGTTGTTGCGCTCTTCTTGAATTTTGCGTGCATGTTCACCTGGAGAAAATGGGGTCAGAATGCGGGGTAGTAACGAGAAAACATGGAATACTTACCCGCGATAGGAAATAACGATCCAAGGGAAACGAGCGAATTTAACACCACTTTGAACTCCTGCTCGGTGATGTTGACGGTGTATGGTTCCCAAGGGTTTGGATACTCTCCTTTGGCTGCCATGTCTAAAGTATGAAGGAGATGCCTGGCAAGGATAGACCAACAGGACTGTAGAAAAAGGGTGTCAGAACCTACAGGAAGACTAGAAGGAAATAACAAGTCTTACGGTAATGATAGGATCCAAGAACTCGTAGTCTCGGTCGCTGACTTGTCGTATCAATGACATCAATGAATTTGTCGCCTGCTGTGTTGAGAAATCCATCGTTTCATACTGAAGTTGTAGGATCGACACGTAGATCAACGTGTGGACAGTGAAGAGCTCGACGTCGATGTACGGTGCTTGCGTTCTCCAGGCCTCGAAACCGATGAAGACGGGCATTATGACAGAGAAATTGTCCAATGCAAGCTTAGTCCGATTGTATTCGACCCAATATTTCTCGCTCTTAGCCGAGCCTACCGAAGCCGACAAGTTAGATCAAGAATCGGTGAATATGAAGTTCCAAAGGCATACGCACCAGAAGCCAGACGAGTCGTTTGCTCGAACAAAGCGGCTGCCTTAGCCTTCAATACTGGTAGGCACATGTCACTGATTCCAAAGATTGGATGTACGTTAGTGACGTTATGTGCATCGTAAACCTCCTAGAATTGTAAATCAGTATTCAATGTAAATTGCGGCATTGGGAGAATCAATTTACTGCAGGCAGTAAAGAAGCAGAAGGCCACGGCGTTTGAATACGCGACTGAGAACATGAGACATCTGGAATCGCAATCGGTAGACCACTGGAGGATGCCCAACACCGGTCGACCACGTAAACTTGCCAGAAGGTAGAGATACGGTCCCTGAGTTCGACGTGGTCTCGAGGAGGTGCTATCGGTATCGGTGCTACGTCGGGGAATATCTGTAAGCCAGTCATATTGTCCAAACATATCTGATGAAGTCCTAGTCCGACTGAAAGTCTAGCGGCAGAAAATGAGTGGGTGTACGCCTCGAGGGTACGGTTTTTTGTGTAGAAATAGACGGCCAGAAGTGCAGAAGCCTGAACAACGTCCACAAGACGGTCAGACTTATCTAACGCGGTAGTGATTTCGTGGAGGGCACGCGTTAAGAAGGTAGGCTCAAGTTCCGTGCAGTAAGGTGTTCGGGAGAAATGGCAAGCGTGGAGGTAGATAGCGTTCATGAGGCAGGGATGAGGTTCCGTACCGGGCGGCGGGGACACAGACGCGTCAAATCTTGCAATGTCAACATCAAACCACACTTGATGTCGGTGCAGCATGAAGACATCCAGCCTAGCGAATGACTATCAGTTTTGATGCAATGAAATGTCGAAGAGAGTAAAATTACAAAAACTTCTTGTTCTCGTACGGTAGAGGTTCATTCGTATCCCATCGTGGCATGTACGGATACGTTGCAGACGAGAGTCCGGTGAAGGCGGTATCAAACAGGCTACCTCCACCGATCGGAAATGCACTATCGAAGTCGTCGGCATTCAGCTGGGGACTGCCGAATATTTGCATATCCAAACCAGATTGATAAACAGAGTCTGACGATGAGGAGGACGAGGAACTAGCCACTGCATTGCTGCTGAGATCAGTGCTTCCCAAGTAGTCGAAGCCATCGAACAGACTTTGGTTCAATGCAGGAGATGAAGAATCGGCGGGACTGGTCGCAGAGGATGATGCAGCAGCGGGATTTGCTTCGAGCTCCCGTACCCTCTCTTCCAGCATCGATAATTTCTCCCTCAATTTCTGCGTCCGACTCTTTTGTTTCTTATCATCATATTCGCACTCGTCGGCCCGGTTCATCTTCGTGCATTGTCGACATACCGGTCGTGTTCCGTCGCATTTCTATAGGGCGGGTCAGCAATCAACCACGGTGTAGGGATGTGGGGGCCCTACTCACCAGTTTTCGTTTGCTGATCATCCACGACAGATCATGATCCAATTAGTTCAAGCTCTCGATTATCATTAACAACATACCCACCGACAACATAGACATGCTAGGCCGCGTTGTAGAGGTGTAGTTGGTTTGCGAGGACCAGCAGGCATCGGGGGAAACAAAGAGAAAGGGCGAAAGAGGCGCTGCTCTGGCCGGGGATATATAAGTAGTGGAATCAAATGCCGGCAGCCCAGGTTAGAGTAACTTCTTCAAGGTAAAACACGATCAAATCTAGTAGGGGTCGAGAAGCAGGTTTCCAAAGTAATTCTCTGTGCCTAATGGTAGAAGATCTTGCAATTCATGGGGGTTCAAGCTGGTTCGAGTTGAGCTTAAGCGCCCAGCAGCTGGCTTTTATCAAACGCCTTGTCACCCTGAAGAATTAATGGGGACTGGGGTCTATGATGTCGTTGAGTCGAGTATGCATCTTGAGCAGATCTTTCATAGACACTAGAAAACACAGGGGAAACATGAGAAATTTGTTAGTTGCCTTATGGCCTCTACAGTTGCTTTCCTACTAACAAAGGAGCTCCCGACGCAGTCGTTGGTCCATGGAGCATTAGTACTTCGATAGTATCTTTGTCGATGGTGGCAGGAGAGTTGTTTGAATACCGGCCACCATGTGTCACGCACGTGGAGTTTCACGAAAATCAGCGAGGAGATTTCCCAAATGGGCAACCGACCTCCATCCTCCGACACTTTCTTTACCGCATATGCCTGAAGCAAGATGGAATAAATCCTGAGATTTGATGCGTTCATTTCCCCATTGCAGGAGGATGTGCCACTGCGAAGATTAACTGCTGAAAGACATTACAAATACCATAGTCAGCAGTGGCGCACTTCTACACCCTCGGTAAGCACTTACTGTCCAATGTCCATATACCAGTTGTAAGCACCTCTCACTGTCTCAATCTTATTTCCAGTCATCAAACCTCATATAGGAAATAATTCAATGCCACGAGGGTAAGGCTGTTCAGCACCGCACCTACGCCAACGCACGCGACGAAGATCTTCATCTGCCTCATAAAGAGCACTACTTGCAATTAGAGTGAAACCTCATCTTGAGCTTCGTACATCCCCACTGGGTTGGGTGAGCTCGGCCCAGCTTGTGCTATGAAGTGTTTTTGGTTGAACCGCTGCATGGCTCGGATTCCATACTCACTGACTTAGATTCAGCTGATCAGGTTGCCCATGTCCTCAGAGAGCTTGGGTTCCCGTTGATAAGTGTCGATGGAGAGATGGTTGTAGTAGTCCTCCCAGTTTACAGCAGACAATCGCCTGATACTTATTAAATAATAGCGACATCTATTGTATGTAAGTAACAGTTTAGTTCTTAGTGACGAAGACCTTTCTGAGGTGATCCCAGACGACACTAGGAGACTGAGCAGCATCGATGCCGTGCCAAAGTCCCTTGGCTCTGTAGTAATCGACGACGGGGCCAGTTTGCTTGTGGAATGTGGACAACCGCTTAGTCAATGTCTCGACGTTGTCGTCTGACCGTTGGATGAGAGGCTCTCCGGTAACGTCGTCGGTCATATGCTTCTTTGGGGGGCTAGGAAGTATCAAGATGAGCACAAACACGGATGGACCGTTGTCGGAGTTCGGGGCTTACTGGAATTCTTTGTGATACGTCCGTCCACTTGCGGGATGGATCAAGCGGCCGGTGATACGTGAAATCAGGAGCTGGTCGTCGATTTGGAGCTGTACAACAGAGTCAAGCTTTTCTTTACGAGCCTCGAGCATGCCGTCGAGCTTTTGAGCCTGGGGTACTGTTCGGGGGAAACCGTCGAGAACGAAACTGAGACGGGCAAAGTGAGCACAAGAAGAAGACAATATTGTGGGTTAAATAATGTGAAAGGATGCTGATGGTCTGACAACATATTTTTAATTGGCGTAACTTCAGCGGATTCGGGAGTGCCAACGCGCTGACTTGCACCTTGTGAAGAACATAGCACAGTTGGGACCGGCAAAGGGGGGATTCACACGTCTTGACAGGCCAAGAACGCGTCTGGGAAARTAGAAAATGCAGCAGACGCGATAACTCACCCGTTCTTGCATTCCTTGTTGTTCTCTAGTTGGTCCTTGATCATACCGACCATTATGTCGTCGGGCAGAAGTCCTCCGGCGTCCATGATCTTCTTTGCAGTTTTTCCGAGCTCGGTCTTCTGTGTAATTTGTTCCCTGAGCATGTCACCGGTGGCAAGATGGCAGACACAGAATTCGTCACGAATTCGAGGGGCCTGTGTACCCTTTCCTATACATTTCCAGGTTTTAACGCGAATTCTTGTTTTAGAATTCGTGGCAATACATACCAGCACCAGGAGGGCCGACAAGGATGGTCCGCAATTGCTGCGCAGGTGTTTTGGGTCCAGACATAGAACCCTTGGCTTTGGACTCTAGAACATGGATTTTGTCGTTGAGCTGGGTGACAAGAGACTTAAGATATTCCAGTTCTTCAGAGGCTCCCATAGTGAGTAGAGAGGAGTGGTGGTGGTGGTGGTTGAAGAGACAAAGAATTCAGTAAAGAATTCAAGCAAAGTAAACGGATGGACTCGGAGTGCTTGGCCTAAGCTCTGACGTTTCTATGTCGGATGCCCGTGGGGGATTTTATGTCGGAGTTTGAAAAAGGTACTCCGGTTCTCCTCACCCGAGGTCGGACCGGTGGACACCGGATATCCGCTCCCGACGCAAAAATGCGCCGCGCGCGCACAAGGCCTGCTTTCCCATTATTTTACTCAACCCGACAGGTAGCCCGATGTTCCACAGTATATCACTCTGGTTCTGTTGCTTAGATCCGTATCTCTGCCTGCTCCAAGGATCCATTCATATCATCCAAGACCTTTGATGGGTGATTTGGATGGACTCGGATTTGCGTGTCGACAATCATGTATGCGTTTTGGGCTGCCCAGCGATAAGGAGCTCCGCTACTCCCAGAACTGGTGGTCACGACCATATATACAGCCACACCACGATTTTAGATTGCTTGGGCTGTTGGCCCAGCCCCGGAACGTTCCAATAATTATATATACTTGGAGAGTGGAGAGAAAGACGGAAAAAGTGTAGTCTCCTCCCATAGGCAGATCAACGATCAAAAATAAGACACTCGTTATTGTTGACGTAGTACATACTAGAGAAAGTGTGGATGATGAAGTATGCTGACTACTGTCAAATCATACATTGAAGTACAGGTGCGGGCAAAATCACACCGAGCAAGCCCGAGCATCATCAGTTTTCCCAGGCTCCAGCTCTGCAGTGCTGAACAAACCTCGACATACGAGAGTCTACTTTTGAGTGATCTGCGCATATACATAAGTATTTACGTGGTCTATTGTACAGAACCTTATGCCCGAGTTTCAATTCACTACTATCTCCCCATCACCACCACTAGTATCGACGGGAAACCAAGCACCGTTAATCAATGGGACTCAACGGAGCATATTATCATCGCTAGTGGATTGAAACGCAGTATGGTATCATTGCTGTGGAACTTTCCTAGCAATCGCTGTCCTTTTCACACCCCTCGAATCAACGAAAATGAGATTGAAATTCGTAACTGCACCCATCGCCAGCCTTGTGTTCTGCTTTGCTTTCTCGCCGTATCTAAGGGACGCTCAAGTTAGTACTGCAATGCGTGGGTTGGGAGATAGATGGAAACACACTTGTGTCCAGCGATTGCCCCAGCACTGTCTGTGGCGGTATCCCAGAATTGAATTGTGGTGTGATCGAGAGTGTTGAATAGCAGGTCGAGCGAATGCAAGAACTTCTTGGAGTTTGATAGTTTTTTCGGTGGTCGGTGCGAGGACGTGGAGGGACCAGCTTCAAGACTGTGTCTAGCGGTGTATAGGTCAGATTTCTCCGTGGGTTTCTCTTTCCCCTTCCCCTTATCGTCGACTTCTTCGTAAGGCGGTGGCGAAGGAGGCAGAGGAGACGATGAAGATAATGATGCCCTATTGACATTTCTTTCCTTCCCTGCTTTCTTGGCTTTATGTTTCTCGACAGCTATTACGATCTTGCGTTCGATCTTTGAGATGGTCCTGTCTTTAAAATTGTTCGCTTCTGCGCTTATAGCATAGGTTCTGTCCAATGCCGCAGGGGGGCGAGACATAGGACTGGAAGAGCGGGAAGATGCCCCCTCTTTTGTATGTGCGACGAGATAATTGGAGGACGAAGCCATACCCTTGGCTACAACATTCCCGGTGACCGTCACCAATTTACTATTGTACGCGTTCATTAGTATCTCGCAATACCTTCAATATGATGGCACACCTTAGACCCATAACACTTTTCAAAACAATCCCCCTCTGGTCTTTTGGAACAGCCTGCTTGAAGACGTCCATTGGAGCGGGACGATACCGAGCATGCTCTGGAAGGTCGACTATGACAGGATCGTTGGAATTAATATTGGGGACTTGGCGTAGCCGGAAGCCATGCTGTTCTACCTCCCCGACTATGCGCCCGTTGTCGCGGTCCACCATGACCAGACGTCCCGGAGCCTGGACATAGATTGTACTGTCGGAGGCAATGTGAGCTCGAGCAGGGAGAGGTGGCGGCGTTAACAGGAGCCCTCGGAGATCGCAGTTGTGAGACAAGATGTCCTCGAATGTCTCGAGATCGTTACCAGGAGGTCCCCCGGAAGATGGATATGTGATGGAAATAGAGAACGATGTAGGATCATTCTCTGCGGCATGGAATTGGTATAGCCTACATTTGGAGTGGGCATTTGTGGATGCCTCAACGATGCGGTGAGGCTCAATAGGAATTTCGAAGTCTGCAAAGTGCAATACAAGACCACTGGTGTCGTCGACGATAACCTGAAGAGGGCCGTCCTGTGTGAGTTGAGGAGTTGACAATGTAACATTGGAAAGGGTCAGGGTGAAGGTGAAGGCGTCTGGAGAGGAATCCATGACTATTAGTGTTTACGATCCTCCGTTGTTAGACTCATTATTATATATGATTCGTCCAAACGGGCCGATTATCAGATACTGCGGAGGTGTGCTACACCAGTATTACACGAAAACTCAATGTGTGCGGAGGAATAGCCGTGAAAGATTGTGGCAAATCAGCTAGTTTGATCACTCTATAGATATGTGCTTGATAACCGCGCGAAAAAGAGAACGAAAACGACTCGACGCCGCAGAGGAAGCACAACATTATACGGAATCGGATTCAGAGGCAGATAAACCTAGTTCACGGTATGAACTCAAACATAATAGTTACTGATAGTGCGGAAGGATGCATAGTAGTCGAAGTGGAGAGAATAGCAGGTGTGACAAAATATCACTGCTGTGGCCAGATTTCATCACATCACGTCACACTACCACGCCTTGGTCTTGACCAAGTCCCATCCAACCATGTCTTCCAGTCCTAATGACGCTGAAGGTTCTCACAAACGAAAAAGGTAAAAACAAGTTCAATTCTAAACTCTAGTTGTATATACTTATGATATTTTCAGGTCTCGTTCGCCTTCTTCAGCCAATGGAGACGCCGAACCACCATATTCTCGCAGAAGATCCCAATCTCCTCCCTCAGGTCCCCGAGGCCAGGTTGAACTTCCTAGGGTTAGCGATGTGGACCCCGTACGAAAAGCCGAACGTGAAAGGCAGCTTGCGGCTCGTGTAGCAGCCATGGAACTCGAAAAGACGACAACGAGGGAGAAGAAGAAAGAGGACTTTGACCCAAAAGCTGAATTCGCAAAGCTGTTGGGAACTCGGTCAGGAGGTGTCTACATGCCCCCTGCACGACTGCGGGCTCTGCAGGAAGCAGCTTCCAGCGATAAAACCAGCGCAGAATATCAACGTCTTTCGTGGGATGCACTCAGGAAATCCGTGACCGGTATCGTCAATCGAGTCAATATAGCCAACATCAAGCAAGTTGTTCCCGAGCTCTTTGCAGAAAATCTCATTCGCGGCCGTGGGTTGTTTGCGAGGAGCATAATGAAGGCACAGGCGGCCAGTCTACCCTTCACACCCGTGTTCGCGTGTATGGTCGCTATCGTCAACACGAAGCTGCCGCAGGTAGGAGAATTGGTGCTTACTCGATTGATCAGTCAATTCCGACGGTCGTTCAAAAGAAATGACAAGGTACGTGTATCAGTTATCAAGTTTAGACTGGCATCAGCACCAACCACTTTGCATGGTTTCTAGATCGTGTGTCATTCTACAAGTACATTCATCGCCCACCTTGTCAACCAACGTGTCGCCAATGAAATCATTGCCCTCCAGATCCTCGTCCTACTACTCGAAAAGCCGACTGACGACTCTATCGAAATTGCTGTCGGTTTCACGCGTGAAGTCGGTGCTTTCCTCGCCGAAAATTCCCCAAAAGCAAATGCGACAGTCTTCGAACGATTCCGCGCCGTATTGAACGAGGGCACCATCAGCCACCGTGTCCAATACATGATCGAAGTCTTGATGCAGGTCCGGAAGGACAAGTATAAAGATAACCCGATATTACCTGAGGACTTGGATTTAGTGGATGAGGACGACCAAATTACACATGAGATCCAGCTAGCGGATGAGCTGCAGGTACAGGAAGGCTTGAGTAGGTCCTCTTCAATGATGACCCTCTTCACGAGACTGACAAGTTGTGCATTGTAGATATTTTCAAGTTTGATCCGAACTATTTGGAAAACGAAGAAAAGTACAAGTCCATCAAGGCTGAGATTTTGGGCGAGGATGATTCGGATGAGGAGTCTGGATCTGACGAATCCAGCGACGAGGAGGATGACGAAGAGGGTATGTCGATATGTTCAACTCGGAAGGTTCTGTTGCTGATGATCCTGCAGCCGTCGCAGACAAGGAGGGTATTGAGGACCGAACGGAGACTAACCTCGTCAATTTGCGCCGAACTATCTACCTCACCATCATGAACGCGCTAAACTATGAAGAAGCAGTGCACAAGCTTTTGAAAGTGCAATTGAAGGAGGGACAGGAGATCGAGCTTGTCAACATGATCATCGAGTGTTGCTCTCAGGAGCGCTCGTACTCGTCGTTCTATGGTCTCATTGGGGAACGTTTCAGCAAGTTGAATAGGGTATGGACGGAATGCTTCGAGGAGGCGTTCCAAACATATTACACCACTATTCATCGATACGAGACCAACCGTCTGCGAAACATCGCTCGGTTCTTCGGTCATCTCATCGCAACCGATTCAATCTCGTGGATGGTCTTCAGCTGTGTCAAAATCAATGAAGACGATACCACATCAAGTAGTCGTATCTTTGTAAAGATTATGATGAACGAAATGATGGAGAGTATGGGGCTGAAGACCTTGACAGAAAGGTTTAGGGATCCAGAGGTGAAGATGGGGTGTGCGGGCATGTTCCCAACCGACATCCCGAAGAACACCAGATTTTCAATCAACTACTTCACCAGCATTGGTTTGGGTGCTGTCACGGAAGACATGAGAGAGTATTTAAAGGTGTGNTTTTTTTCTTGATTCTGAATCGTTAAATGTGCTGATGTTAATCTCAGAATGCCCCCCGGATGATCATGGAGCAACGACGAGCAATGCTAGAGGCAGAGTCTGCATCTTCAGACTCGGATTCTTCATCAGATTCAGACTCATCTGACTCTGACTCCTCGTCGGACTCAGATTCCAGTGAAGATTCTAGACGACACACTTCAAGGCGTAGACGTTCATCCACACCTCCACGAAGACGTCGCTCCCCTTCAGAGGACACGAGAGGTCCTCCCAGACGAAATAAACATGATGTATCGATGTCTCCACCACGGAGAAGGTCGCCCCCTGGACGAGGGGCTCACGGAAATCGTTCCCCTCCGGCAAGAAATGGGCGTGGACGATCTTATTCTAGGTCCCCTCCTCCTCTCAGACCACGCTCGCCCTCACCTCCCGCTCGGACAAGAGATAAAAGGGTACGGTCTCCAACTCCACCCCTCCGCGAACGAAGAATGAGGTCGCCTTCGCCACCTCCCCCACGCGATAGGAGGATGAGGTCGCTGTCGCCTCGCCCTCCGAGAGACCGTAAAATGCGTTCGCCATCGCCACCCCTTCGTCGAGGGGGTCGTTCACCATCCCCAGCTCCACCTAGGGATCGCAAGATGAGGTCCCCCTCACCACCTCGTCGGGGAGGTCGTAAGGGAAGGTCCCCATCGCCGTCCTCGTCCGTTTCTTCTTCTCCTCGTAGGGACCGCAGGCCATCCCCTCCACGACGGCCTAGGGACGATGATTCAAGGGATGTACATGGGGGGAGCGCGGGTGGTGGAAGGGACAGGTACCGCCGGGAAAAGAGAACTTCTTTCCGAATGGTGCTGTGAGTTTTCTATTCTTCGTCTTGCTTCCTTTTCTGGCTTGGCCCCGAAGTATGAGCAACAACGTATTTGTGGGGGAGGATAGATATTCTAATGTTTGTACTCTTACTGTGTTATGAATAGGACATTACTCCTTTCGACCCCTACATTATGATAAGGACGCGAATCCATGAAGGGAAATATTAGGCGCAAGTAGAATCTATCTGTAACTCGCATGTTCTTAGTGAAGGACGCTTGATTACTGGATTCTATAGGAACAGATTCATCGGGGGTTTACTGAATCCCACCCTGAGCAGCTCAAAGCAGCCAAACAAGCCTTGGGCTTGAGCAATGAGAACCGCAGTGGTACTGCGCAGATAGGGGAAGCGTTCTGGGTAGTGGTGTCCCAAGTCTGTCGACATGGTGAAAGGGGAGGGGGAAAGTTGCCCATTTTTTGTATCCAAACCCAGCGAGACGAGGGTATGTAGCTAGTACCGAGGGCTTCTTGGAGTCACCGCGCTCTCCATTTTCTGCAGGTTTCACCACGGCAAAAACGTAACACAGTGAAAGCATTCGCCAGTGGCTGGGCAATATCTTGCGTGAGATAAGTATTTGGAAAGAGAAAGGTCCCGCGAGTCTTTCATAGCGAGTCCGTATGCTCCTCATCCACTATCTAGTTTATGGACGTGCGTGAAGAGTAGGGATTTGAGATGTGTAGGTATTGATACATGATATGTGTGCTTGCGATTATAATGTGTATAAATAGGTATTCTATGGGGATAAAACAAACGTACCCGCCGTCCTATTATTACTACGTACATGTGCAGGGAGATGTGTCGGCAGTACTTCTCCTAATGTTTCCTATTTCCTTTCATATTCTTGCTTCCTTTCACCTTCTTTTCGCCCTTCGCCTTGTCCTTTTTCCCGCTGTTCGTCGATTTTACATTCTTCTGGGAGATTGGGTGTACGGCTGGATGAAGCTTGGAAGTCGATGCGGCTTTCGCGGTGCTGGACGCTTGGCTAAGGGTCGTGGGAGATGCAGATGAGTGCACTTCAGCAGCGGTAGGTGTGGACTCGGATTTATGATCAGGAGGTGGCGAGCCAGAAAACGACAAGAACTCTTTGGCCTCTTCCCTCGGAGCATGCTGGAGAACGCGAAGATGCTGCTCTCTATTCACATTCCGCTCGGCGATGGGCAAGATGTGGAACTCGCCGTTTTCGACATTATCGTTGCGGAGGGTGTATGCTTTTCCGCGAAGACTGGTAGGCGGAATGACAAGGGGCGCGGCAGTGGCAACGAGAAATGTGTGTTGAATACTGATAAGGATAGAAACAAGTACGGCGTTGAGACGCATAGTGGGAAGGTTTTTATAGCGCTGTAATGGGAGTAGGGTAGCAAAGTTGTGATTTATGGACCAGCCAATCGACGTGAAGTTAGAGAGAGAGAAAGGCGTAAAGGGCGTGTCGAGAATGCAAGGCGAGGCTGGGAAAACACGTCGTAAAAGGCAAGGATATATGACAGTCGTTTCGGGAAGTGAGAACGCCGCCGAAGTTCATACCCCGCCACATCAGCCTCGACCAAACAGAGGTAAAGAGGTGCGATATCAGACTGTCTCCTTGAGGAAATGTACATCGCCGAGGTTGGGAATAGCCTCAGGGTTACTTCCTTTCCTCTTTTCGGAGACGTATTCGATACCTTTGTCAACCTTCCCAAGGTGTACGTCCGCGTAACGAACACCCTTTTTCGTCTTGGAGATCTTCATCAGCGACCAATCCAAAGCCACCTCCAAACGGTCCTTCAGGGCCTTCGCGTAATCCATGTTGAAAAACGCGACGGGTTTGCGATAAGAGAACCACATGTAAAACCCGATCAACCTGTGGAAACTTTCCAAAGTCTCCAGAACGCTATGACTAGGACGGCCGTCAGCTTTCTTCATCTTCTGTTCAGCCCATAGCAAATCCTCCATAAACTCGGAGTCTTCTATCACATCTTTTATGTCAACGACGTACTGCTCGTTGTGGAGGTCAAGCATATTTAAGATATGCTCCAAGCAAGCAGGATCTCTCCAGGGAACGGGTGAGAACATCGCCATGAGTTTCTCTTCCATCGGTAAGGAGCTAGAACGAGTTTGAATACTCTCCGTCATCTGTTCATATCGCCCCGGACGTGCATATCTCATGTACACAGGGATTTTAGAGATGTGCAGAGCTGCGTCGTAAAAGGTCCGGAGGTGGGAGTTAAGGGGAAGGATGGTGCTGAGATTTCGGAGGAAAGTGGCGCTAATCCCTATACGAGCAGAACGCAGGTCTGGGATTGACTTCTTCATCGCACTTTTTAGGAAAGGGAGGTGTTCAGGAGCAATAGTGGTGGCCAAACCCCGGGTATCATCCCCGTGAAGACCATACCGACCGGCTCGACCAGCAATTTGTTTGGTCTGGGAAATAGACATGTAATGCGGGGTGCCCTTGTGATCTACCTTTCGTATGTCTTCAAAGATGATACGACGTATTTTTCTAGATGAGAATCGGATGTCAGAATGGAGGATAGGGTCTGGAAAAGTAATACGCACAGATTCAGTCCCATACCAATAGCATCGCTGCCTAGGATGACATCGTAGCCAGTTTCAGGGTTATTGAACAAGTCCGCTTGTTTGCTACGCGTCTCTGGTGGCAGTTTCCCGTATACGATAGCACATTTGAGGCCTGTTGTCTGTTCGATCCTATCCTTGAGCATGAACAGCTTTGACCTCGAGAATGCGACAACGCAGTCGCCCTTGCGAATGTTGCGTAAACTCCCCTCCAAACTCTTCTCTTGGACCTCGAGTGGTGTCAGACGCTCATATCGTTGGATAATGAGCTCGTCGTGGGTGTCTTTGAGAAGCTCGCGGATGATGGGTACAGCTGTTTCCTCGCCACAGAGGTGCAGTTCGGATGCACAGACACCTAGGACGGCATCTGTCCAAGCGAATCCACGCTCTGGATCACCGATCATCTGGATTTCGTCGATGACGGCGACATCCCAAGGGGTGATCAAGGGTATCATCTCGACGGTGCAGCTCAGGAGACCTGCATCAGGGTCAACGATCTTGACCTCTTCACCGGTGATCATGTTGCAGGTGCGGACCCACTTTGGGTTACCCAAATGGGCGGGAATGGGCGCAGCTACGTCGGCAGGAGACTCCAGAATGTCTGAATCAGATTCTGGTTCTGGCTCTGAGTCGGGATTGAGTTCTTCATCCCCCGCAGGACGAATCATGCCCAAATTCATACGCTCCCAAATTTCGTGGGCAAGAAGACGGAGGGGACCACAATAGAGTCCTTTCTTGGAAGCTGCTAGAGCACGAAGGGCATGATATGTTTTCCCACTGTTCGTTGGGCCTACGTGCATGATGACCTTGCGTCTCATCCGACGAGTAATAGAGAACTCGTCTGCAGGTCGACTACGGGCTGTGGCTTCGACGAGCCGGCGGATATGTTCCAGGGTGGAGGATGGAACTATATCATTAAGCATGTCGGCGTTCAGAGGATCTGTAGCCCAAGAAAAAAATGCAACGGAATAGATGGGGTCATGGAAGTCCGCTATGTTCTCATCTGGTGAGCTACGGGCGAACCGTCGAAGGTCATAGTTGTCGAAGGCATGGGGGGTTGAGAGTGCACCGGCTGAGACTTGGGAGACAAAGTGTTTGATAAGAGTAGCCGCATGCTCTTTGGAAATTCCAAAAGCTTCGAGACGAGCTACCAGTTTAGGATTACTAGCCCAGGAATGGACGTGGTGTATGAAGTATACAAAGATGTCCTCTGGCTTGTCTTCCCTCAGTTCCTGGAGACTGCGACGAGCAGAGTCCCCAGCAATATCAACCACAGTTTGAACATCTTTAGTCTTCCAAATGTGCTGGGGAGTCGTATGTTTCCTATTGTACTGACTTTTAGCAACTGGCTTGTCTAGGCCATTTCGCCACGGTTTGTCCCAAGGCTCTTTGGCATCCTGGGATGGCTTTTTCCAGGCGTGGGCAGCATTAACACTGCGAAAGCGCTGTATAATGTGTGGTGTGACAGTTTTCCTGAGTGAGGGTATCCGACAACATTGCATTGTCGTCCGTCCTCGTCCTGCGCGGTCGTGACAGAAGTCTAAAGTGATCGGCAACTCCGGCCCGCACGTCGAAAATTTTAGACCGGGGTGTTCCCACGGCGGCTAGGTCTTCCGGATTGGGTAAGCATCCTCTTTCCAGCAACACCTTGGGCGCTGCCCACCATGTCGGTCATGTCTGCGTCGCGCCAGCAGCTGCTTACCCAAATGCGCTGCTCTATATTCCAAACCTCATATAATCCAACTGGAATCCGTACTGGAGCTAAATACCTCAGGGCACGTTTGCGGGGTCCATCCATGAACCAGTACTATCCCGAGCGTATCAATATGTCCCAAATTGCCAGACAATATCCTGAGCTCGAAATTGTGGATGAAGATGAGCAGACAAGGTTCCAGGATGTACTGGATAAGAAACGTAGAGGAAAGGGTGCACCCAAAAAGGCGAAGGATAAAGGTACGTGTTTAACAAGACACCATGATTTGTTCAACTTATTAACTATTGTTCTACAGGCGATAGCAGGCGTACCCAGCGTTCGAAGAAGAAGTCATAGATTACGCATGCTGCTGCTTTATAATTTATACGCGTTTTCAACCAAACTATGTGTGCTCAAACAAGTTCTCTATTCCATTCCATTCATGAACTATAAAGCATAACTACTGCACTTTTCCTTCCCTTGTTGCTATTCTAGCGAGCTCTTCAGGCCTTATGTCGGCAGAAGACTTTTCATCAGAAGACACTTTGCGCTCTTCCTCGTCAGAGACCCGTTGCTTCAGGTCTTCGTCTTCAGGAGGATCAATGGTCGACACCACCACCCAAGTTGGGTATATGGATACCAACAGCAGCGCAACGTTAATGCCAACCTTGAAGTAAGTGTAAGCAACGCATATTGGGTCGAATCATCCCACTCACAGGCACCCAAGAGTCCACGTTCTTTGTAGCGTTCAGGCCGTAAGCAATAGCTTGCGCGAACGACTCGATGCCTCGTAGGATACCCGTATATCGTGTGAGCTCCGAAATGTCATCCGTGACTGAAGTATGTTAGTTTCATAGTTTCTCGGGACTGCGTTGATAAACTCACNGGTCCCCATAATATAATACAGCCACGACTGTAGCACTTGCTTTGAGAATGCCCCTGTTATTATTATTAGCACAGTCCGAAACAACGCAGCGGCTCCCTTACAAAAGACATCCACGAAGAATCCTTTCACGAATCTTGGACTCGTCCAATCCAGCACTGGTGCATCGCGCTTAAACTCTGCAATGACGACCACTGCGTATACCCATGCCAGAATATGAGTGGCGACCACAATCCAGAAGCCATATATCAGTCTCTGTTTCCGGGTTAATCGTTTGTAGTCGAGCAACCAAGATATGAACTGGGAGNCCAATACTGTGAAGCCCGTATATTTTAGGCGTGGTTTCTCTGGGTACAGGTGGATGAACTCACAAACAGGGAAGTTTCCAACAAATCCGTTCAAAGCACGCGCTCGGACTGAAAAGTATAAAGTCGAGAACGTGGAGGAATACGAGTTGAAGTAGGCAGCGGAGAAAATGGGGAGGAGGAGCATGATCTGTCCAACCAGCAGTTCAGGACATCGCTTTCATCAGTCATTTTCGATCGCTTGCTTACCTCCCGTCTTCTCAACGACTTCCACAAATCCACAAAGTTTTGCTTGAAAGCTACTTTGGCTGCAGGTTGTACCTTGGTTCCGTCGCTTCGTTGTACTTTCTCTGGAGGGGATAGGAGGAGGGCGACTGGCACCGACAAACATTGTAGCGCGATGAATACGAGGTAGGTGTCTTTTTGGTGTTAGTGAGGAAGTTGTCGCTAGGTTTGTGGATAATGACTCGTACGGGTGCTAACATGACCTCTCTGGCCTTCTTTATTGTTCAAACCTAGTACGATGGCTCCTCCGACGATAGGACCCAGTGTACGCCACCAGACCCAAATACTACACATTTCGTAAAGATTAGTGTCGCAGAGTATCTCGAAATGCGCGGACTCACTTCAGATACTTTCCCCTCTTTGCTGGCTCTGGGTATCCAACAGCTACAGCTGCCTCTGACGCCCAGAACAGACCCGCAGAGATGCCGTCAATGGCCTGCATCATACCAATTAGACAAGCCTGGTGCAGAGCTCGCGTCGGTACCACTTACCGCTCCCACTAAAACAAACCACTCGTTGCCGAACTTCACGTTGCAATACAATCCAGCGGAGTACAAGGGGTATCCTACCGCTCCGAGGGTGAGTGTCCAAGCAAGGCCGATATAGTTTGCCACAGTTGCTCCGAGGAGGCAGAAGACTCCCATGAGCGCGAAGACTAATGCATTGGCAGCATTAACGACTAAGCGACAGAGATTGAATGATAGTTTATTTGATAGTGGTTTGTGGAGAGAACACGTACGATAGGGCTCTCTAGCACCACCTGCTCCGAGGGCGTTCATGGCATTCCAGACTGCAGCCCATCGCATCAGTGGTTCACTGACCTGGGAAATAGTTATCTACTCACGTCCTGGGGCAGTAAAGCCTACGATACCAATAATATGGGCATTGAACCTTGTTGGTTCCCGTTAGACCAACAATTTTGTATAAGGAATTCGGAGAGCATGCCTTGTAGTCCTGTACCACGTTCTCTTGACCTTTTGTGGGCTATCGATTGAGGACATCTTGGAGGGCTCCACAGCTATCGAGGTGCATACTTTTCCTACTTATACCAGTCGGTATAAAATAGAGTCATCGGCTCAAGCAATGTCGCCATGCATCTCGAATGTGTTTTTAAGGTATCGACGGAGTTGCAAGAGGGGGATGGTGCTTCTTTTCCCCTGATTATCATTGCGTGCTTTTCATTCGTGCGGAATGTTATAGGATGGTACGCGATGGTACATCGATGCCAAGGGATACGCGTCTGCGCCTGGAAAAGTGCTACATAGGGAGATGAAGTCAAGATAGAATGTCTGATTCATATAGTGGTACAGGCAATGGGGTACAGAGTACATTTACATTTACATTTACAAGATCAGAGGTTCAACGCATATTTCTACGCGTTCTAGAACTGCTCATTCCACCATATCATACACAACCCTTCCTCCGACCCAGGGATAAGGATAATTCCTCTGGTACCAGTTCCTGAAAGATCTACGCTCCGCGATGCGAGGAATAGTCGCGTACGAACCTCCAATCTACACAAGACTCAACGTCAAATTACATGCATGGGAGTTGAACAACGTACCACTGTTTGATGGGCGCCGTCGAAGAAATCGGCGGAGTACCTATGAATAGAAGGCATATAAGACCAAAATGACGACAAGTAGAGATAATACAACCCACCCTGGATAGAGTTTCGATTTCTCAAAGCCCTCATGTTTCTCCCACTCGGTCGAAGTCCACTCCCAGACCCCACCGTTGCTCCCCTTACCCCCGCTTCTCACTCCGCCCGTCGTCGCCCTATGAGACCATATATGTCAGTCATGAGTGTTTCGGAATGGTGAAGCTCTGTTACTTACGGAATGGGATGCCAATTCCTGAATCCGAAATTCGCTCCACCCTCATAGCCAGACTCGAACTTATCATAGAATAAACGAAGTTCAGGCTCAGTTGGAAGACGTCCTCCTTTGACAGTGGCATAAGTCGACAAGTTGTTGTATGAAGTGACGATGGGCCACTGTTTAGCAATCTTCAGAGGAACAGGCCCATAGAATGTTCGGACCTGCGGGGACAATGAGCGAAATGCGCAGACAAGAAAAACAATAAACCAACATAAATCTCGCCATCCTTTTCAACCCAGCTGGAAGGGAAATCGACGTCCTTTCTCTGCGATCCATAATAGAAGTCGTAGAATTGGCCGTTTGTCACAGGACGCCATTCGATCTTGAATCTGTTCACTTTCACCTGCCTCTTCGGATGTTCATTGTCCCAACCAAACTCGTGTGTACTTGCGTCGGAGGCTGAAGCGTCGTCAACTTCAGAATCATCGTGGCCCAATGTGACAACTTCAGGGCCGAGGGTGACAGTCTCCCCTTGAGGCAGAGGAGTGTTGTCCCAGCCCTTCGCGAGAGATTCCCACTCTGGTGGAGAAAATCCGAACGGAGGGAGGGTTCCAGCCCCAGAACGTTGAATAAGCATGTATAACAAAGTTTCCAAGTGTTCCGCTTCATGTTCGAAGGTCATGAAGAGGACACGCCCGACTTTCCGCGTAAGCTCTAATGTACCAGCATCGATGTCGGAGTACACCTTTAGTACTCTAGCGCGGACTCTTGCCTGGAATTGTAGTATGGAAGTAAGCGTTGGCCAGTCCTCATCTTTTTCCGGGACGATAGAGTGATCCTGGCTGAGCGTCAGCCAAAGCTGTTGATCATGATAAAAGNAAAGTCCGTACATGACACTTGGATGGATCATCGACGTTAGGATCGATACCTCTCTAGCAGCTTGCCTCAGACAGGAAACTCTGTGAATGCGAATCCATGCTCACCTCAAAGATATCCTGCGATGGTTAATGCCGGTTCAGAATCATAGAATGTGGTACAAAATACACCAAGCTTACCTTGAAGGATTCGGGCTCTGTGTGCGGCTCCTGCAGGAGTCTCGACAAGTGAATGTCAAGGAATGTCGGAATATGACCCAGATAAAACAAACAGATGTGTCTCAAGTCAATGGGCTTTTGGTATAACATAGTAGGTGGTATCATTCGCATAGTGATAAAATCCCATGATGTCCATAGATTCTGCCACTCCTGAGGAGATGGAACACCGAACGGAGAATCTGAGTATTTYTTCTTCTGGACAAGCTCCCCGATGGCGTTGCAGGTCCAAGAAGATGTTAATAATGGAAAAGTGAATGCCGGTCGCTCCAAAAGCCACAGGGAGTAGCGTCTAGCTGGATCTGTCCACCGCTGAATGGGGCGCAAATTACTGTCGGAGAAGAGTGTAAAAGCATCTGCCTCGGAGAACTGCACAAAATATCAGAAACTAATTAGGGAGGCACGCGAAAGCGGTTCTCGGACCTTCACAGATTGTTCGATCTTCACCAATTCGTTTTCAAGGAACTGGAATACATCTCCGGTTTCTGGATCCGTAATTGTCTGTGCGGACTTGGATTTAAAGTAAGCAACATGGACGCCTGTGGTATCGAGTCAGTATATATACTTGGTCCAGCGTCGGTATATGTTCTCACGTTGTGCTTCATTGTATTCCTGGAGACTAACGGTTAGATGCAGGCAGATTGCTTAGAGTTGGATTCACCGCACATTGACGTATTCCCATTCTTCTTCATCGAATAGAGATTCGTTACCCAGCACTCGTCCAGCATTCTTCAATCCGTTCATGATAAAGTTGCGAGTGTGACCCTGGGGATCATTGTAAGCCTCTTCGATCTGGGCTTTCTCGTTGTCATGATCCATTCCAAGCAGAAGGGTGTCCCCCGAGCCTGGCTGGAGAGGCAGAGCGCGCAAGAAACTGGCTTGCTCGTCTCTGGCGAAATTGCCGAGGGATGATCCTAAGAAGAGGATGTGGAGGGGTGGGGTGTTCTCGTCTGGAGTTGATGGGGGAGACGGAGATGATGGATTCTCATCTTCATAGGCGCTTGAGGAAGAGTTGGACGCGAGCGAAGCAGGTGACACATCTCGCAACCCCAGTTTCGCACTGARCTTGCGCGAGATACGGTCGACGTCTGGTGAAGCTAAGCCTCCCGATTTGACGTATTTCAGTCCGTCGTCGTAAGATCCCCACATTCCCTTGGTCGCAACTTTCCCTTCCAATTCTTTGCCAAGGTCGGACGATGTAATTTGGCCGAGGGTCCTTTGCAGCTCGCGTTGCTCAAGATCGAGGGCGAAATATGTGATTGGAGGACGGCCTCGTTCTCTGTTGTCCCCGACGAATGCCCCGAGAGAACGGAGGAGATGCGAAGTCTTTCGTAAGGCGCTGTATCATTGCAGATGACACAAAGACGTTAACATGATGGGAAACGGAAGAGGGTGGGCCCACGGTCCATCGCGGACCATCCGGATGGACCGAGGTGGAAGCACTCACCCAGATCCTAATTCAAGCACTACTTCATTCCGAGGAACTCCCCCGACACCTTGGTGCATAGTGCGTACGATATCTCCGCCACTGTTCTTGAGGATGGTTTCCTCTGCAGAGAAAAGATAATATTCAGGGGCTTCGGTTGTGATATCGTCGTACAGACGCAGCCCTCGTTCATCGTAGAGGAGCATGGTTGGAAGCCGCTTTTGCCCTGCGGTCTGCTGGAGGCCTTTAAAGATGTCCTGTCGCATAGAGAGCGCGTTTGTGTCTTCGTTGTGAGCATGAATATCCACGATTTCGCTAGCCATGTCGCGGTAGATGAAGGTTGAAAGGTTAGGTATTCCGAGACTTCAGATGCGCCCCTTTTTATACGGGGACCGTGACGATGTTCGATCGGGGCTATTTCCCAGTTACATTCCAATGACATCACGCGGGAGATGGTCTCCTGATTTCCCCCACAAATACATGATGCCTAGACATGAAGCTCGGTGTTGGAAGAACGTTTTGGGGCCATGAACGAATAGGAAATTCCTTTCCTTAGAGATGAACAACTTATTCTCCCTCAGGGAAGGGCCTCCAAGATTTTTCAGGTAATAAGAGGTGACTACTGTTTTTAATCAGCACGAAGTTCCATCCGAGAATGACAAAGCACAAGAACTCTCACCACTGACTCGACAGTAGCATCGCGCCCGTAATAGACCGTATACCACAATCAGAACTTCCAGGCTACCAGGGATCTCTGATTAATCAGGTTCCGTGGCGGGGTGTAGAAGCTTGAGGTTGAAAAATAGCAATCTCACCCCAGAATCGTTTAACCGTTCGCATCAATGAACGCCCGCCTTACACATCCTCAAGTATAATTCACGGGAAGCTATGGAGYCTGTGAGAGTAGCATYCGCCATGGGGAAGAGGCTGGTGCGCGATGGAGACCGATCTCCTTTTTGTAAACAGATTTTTACGATTTCGGACTTGCTACTTCGGGCACAATATAGTCCTAGGTATCGGTTCCANCCATATGTTTACTGCTTGCCCAATACGAGAAGGTTTCTTTATCTGTACGAGATATGATCATGATATAANGGCGTCCAAGAATATGTCAGCCTTTGCTTCACCACGAGAACAGGTCAACGCACCGAGCACTCTCACAGTCCTTAGCCCCATGATTGATCTGGACAATAATCTCTCGTTATAAGCCCCACTAAGATGTATGCGCCTAGCACCTCTGTCAGTCGAGTGACCTTGCACGAAGTTTACATCTAAAGATTAATGCAGCGGCTCTTCTTATATACAGAGGACATGGATGTCCTATGATCACGTTGCAATGGTCTCATGAAACGCAATATCACGCAAGCGGAAAGACGGTGTCAGTTCAATTGAGAGAAATGTATACCTACTTAAGCGTCATGAATCCATGAGACCTGAGCTTGAGCGACTTGTATGATAATTATACCCAGGATAACCCCGAGAGCACTGTAAACTAGTGAGATGTCATTAATCAAAGAACAAAATACTGACCATTATGTAACACGAGTCTAGTATACATCGCTTCTTTAGTCTACAGTCATTGAAAAATGAAACGTAGAAACTACCAGTGAGGGTAGGGTCAGGGGTAAAGAGGAAGATGATAGTTGAAGCGCTGAGGCAAAATGGAAGCGCGTCTGAGCGTCAAGGGATCCAGTAGTATCATATGAGCAGATTTAGACGTTTGCACGTTCATTGAAGGGAACAATCGCGTCGGTTCACGTCGCACATTGGTAACACTGAACGTGGGTGTGGGGAAAGTGGCAAGTATGACTCAGGCAACTGTTCCATCTTGTGTGGCGCATGCATCAAATAGCCATACAGGGAAGGTGTCCGTGATAGTACTAGTAATCGTACAGTACAGCAACTGGTACAACTACTTTCTATTATGGAATCTGCTCTGATTATTTTGAAAGCATAAGGCTATGCGAAAGCACCTTTTAAGTACTGGTTAACCTTTCCTCCGACATGTCTAACACCCACGGCCACACCGAGAAGCGCAGCGACGTCTACTACCAATACACCAACTGCACCCGCCATGAATCTCGGGGCAAAGACTTTCCAAACCATAAGATGTCTTCGCAGAATCGCTGCGCTGACGGCCGTACCGAAGAGCAAGCAGGCGTAGTATGACATGATACCCAAAGCAGCGACAACACTCTCCCCTTGGATTTTGACATCAAGAGCAATTTTCGAATCTTTATCTGGCACAAAATCANGGGGGAAGGTGAGGCTCGCGGTTCCATAGCGCAAGTAGAGGTACCGCGAGTCCTGCAAGGAAGAGCGGACCGAAGGTGTTCAACGCGACGGTGAGAGGTGAGAATGGATAGGAGACAGTGGGGGTGAGGATGAATCCTGACTTCCATTGGATGGAAGATATGGTAGACTGATGTCCAGTAGCGTAGAAGCCTAAAAGTCCAAGCAACGCGATCGGGACAACTTCTGCAAACCTCACCACGCTCGTGTTGTCTAACGGCTTCTTTGCACCANGGTCCATCAAAGCCGAGGGCTTGGAGGAATTGAGGACAGTTTCCATGTCCTTCACATCCCGTACGGTATCAACAATTTCCAGGAATGCGACAAGAGCGATACAGAAGAGGCCGAGCATGACTTGCCCAGTAAGCTGTGTGGTTGCGAACACCAAGGATAAGAAAATACTCCAAAATAGGAGATATCCTGAACCAAAAGCGTTAGCAAAGCCAATCACATTCATTTTCTTCCCCTCTTCAAGTTCAAACCGCATGCAGAGGGGCATGCTCCGCCAACCTCCACCGCCGATAAGGATGATCCAAACGAACGATATACGGGCAATCCATGTGCGAGCTACGCGTAGGATGTAACTCCAGTCACCACCGAAGATACTGGCAGAATCTGCCCATTCCATTAACCAAAACACGGTTCCTCCAACTAGTGCAGGTGCCAACACTCGAGGCAGGAACAGTCCCGCAACTCCAAGGTTGGAACGCGATATCTTGAGGAATCGGCTGAAGGCGATAGGAATGAGAAGTGCTGTCGGGATGGCTAGGACGAGGATGAGAGTAGGGGGAACAGGGATAGATGAAGATGCATAGAAGGTTACATGGCAATATGGATGTTGCTCTTCTCTACAGACGGTACTGATGCCCATCAACCGAACACATACGGCGAACAAAAGAGAGAATCCTAATATCCTCCACCTAAACCTGCTTGTCGGCGCAGTAAACCCTGTGAGTGCAAACGGCACTAAAGAGCTGATAAGAAAGAACAGCAAGATGCGGTCTTCCCAAAATGTGAAAGAGTTCGAGAAGAATGCGATGGTGTGTAGGCAGAGAAGAATGGGAAACGACGATAGTGAGAAAGAGGGGGACTATGGCAAATGACGAGTGTACACGACATCAGCGGGGCGGCGAACAAGATACAATCAAGAGCATCAATCCCTTCCAAGTATGGTTCGGCTACTAGGTACCCTAGCATCCCTAGCACGGCTCCCCCAGCAGCACCTCGAAGGGCTCGGTACAGAGGACGCGACAGCCAATCCTCCCATTTGTATCTTGCTTGTGAGAGACCTGAATAGACAGACCATGTCGCTACCAGACCGACTCCCAACAACGCGAGACCAAAGGACATTAGGAGAGGATTAAACTGTGCCCACATTGATCTACAAGCCGCAAGGGCGACGCGATTGAAATTGGAAAGTGTGATGAGTGTGATATCAACAGAAGGCTGGACCGCTTGTGAAGCAGACCATGCAGACTGCAGTGATTCCCATGCATCATCAAGCTCACTACCAGATGAACTGGCACGGTACGCATCGAGAAATCCCTTGATCTGTGCCGCATTCAACTTCAGCGCGTTAATGAGGCCTCGACCTTCGATATCTCTCCAGAACAGCTCGGGGATAATTGTGCCGAGGTTATTGAAGGGAATAGGGAGTCCGAGAAGGAGGGATAGGGTCGGAAGTAGATCAATCTGTTGGATTTGCCTGTGAGGGACTGAAGCACCAGGGAACGTGCTATACTGCAAGAGACCAGACGGAATTGATGAAGCGGGTGATGTGAGCTGAGGTCCCTTGCTGTAAATCCACAATGCAGACGATGTTTCGAGGACACCATCTCCACCATGGTCACCAGAGCGGTCCATTCCATGATCACCCATGACTACAAGCAATGTCTCATCATCGAGCAACTCCACAACGCGCTCTAGGACATTGTTCATCTGCTCCAGCTTGGACTTCATACCAGCATGATCTGGACCTACTCTGTGGCCAACATGATCTACCCCAAGGAAGTGCCCGACCAGGAATTCGAACGGCTTTTGTGTGTCCTCAAGGAGAGGGAAAAGATGTTTGATGACACCTTCATCGACCGTGTGTAAATCTTCGACATTAAACGAATCGTAGGGAAACGACATGTTTGATTCAAACGAATCAGGAAAGACGGACATCCAAGTATCGTCACCCATGAACGCTGCCTTCATTCTGTACGTAAACAACGGCACTGCAGAAAGAAACACTGTTGACTTACTCTCTTCCCAGCCACGTTCAGTTGATACAAAAGGGAGTCCTCTGCGATCGAAGAGCCCCCAAAGTTGTTACCCATATCAACGAAAGTGGGTAATGAACCTGTAGTGATACCCTTGATTCTCTGCAGAGTTGTGGTAGGGGGGTCCGCGTACGCATTGAATATGAATGAATTATGGGGACGAGACGCGGTGAGCTGCTGGGGAAGAGACAGAATGTTATGATGATAGGGAGAGTGTGGCTCTGGGGGATTTGGAGAGACAAAGTCGAAGCGTAGGGCATCCATAATGAGTACTACGGCGCGTTTGTGCGTCGCCGGAACAGTACATGAGCCATCCAGACAAGAATTAGTGTTAGGTAGAGCCAGCCGACTCAGAAGAAATCCACTAGTAAAGAGGTAGATGCCAGCTACATGAATGAAGAAGACCCAGAGCAGGACTAACAGTCCTTTGGGAAACATGGCCTTTCGTCACGGTAAAAGGACAAGAAATTGTAGACCGAGGTGAAACGCGTCTTGCCACGAACTTTCATCACGGTATGCCATCAATCCTCATGGGCGTCGTAGACTCCATTTCCCTTGAAAGACTACAACTATGTAATGATCAGCGGGGAAATAGAAAACTATCCGCATCCCCACGGTGGTAGTCATTGCTCAGGTCGTCCATTCGACTTCGAGCGTATGTATAATGATGTAACACTATTCCCCACAACGTATATCTAGCTGTGTCGCAGTATTGCTTGAGATTATTGGGGTACTACCATACCTCGATATATCCCNGCTACTCAGCGTTTGGGCACAGTGCTAGTGCTCATAGTTCGATTCCATCTCCAATCTTGTTTTTGCATCGTTAGATGTTTATCCACCATTCCAACCACTCCGATCACTAAGAAGGACCAGAGAACCGTCGACGCTATGTATATTATGGACGAATCTTCCCTTACCGACGTTTCCGCAAGAACACTACTCTAAAACCGTATTACGCATTGGATTTACGATCAACATAGTGGATTCTCAAGGGTCTGTGAGTTGGGACATGCTCAAGTCGTGTGTTCCAGCTGCTCGTTAAGACATAAGCATTGTTTTTTTTGGTCTTTCATCCGACGAGGAAACCAGGTAGCCTATCCGCGGGAAATAGAGGCTATGCTGCGGAACTCTTTTCTTTTCCGTTGGGTTCACCAACCTAGACCTGATCCAGGATGGGATAGGAGAAAGGCCGCAGGAGACTGAGGTAATAACATCGTACTTGGGCCTTACCGTGGCTGGTATATTAAGAGGAAGGTTCTATGAACGCAATCTCACCCTTCCCTTCTTTGTGTCCCCCATGACATCCTCCGTTTCGTCCATGCAAGAGAAAAAATCGGTGGAGGATGTCAATAGTCTCGATGGAGTAGTTGAATATGTTCCCAAGGAGTCAGATTATACAGAACAAGACTACAAGAGAATCCTAAAAAAGATTGTAAGTGGTTTTTCTCATGGATCAACGGCACAGATGAACATGGGACAGGATTTGTATCTACTGCCTTTGATGTGGATTTGCTATGGCGTTCAACAAGCTGATAAAACTGGTTTGGGATCACAGGCCATCTTTGGTTTACGAGGTGAGTGTGGCAGTTTCTTTTTACTATATTGCACTTATACGATGCACGCAAGAGGACACTNGGCTTCAAGGACAGCAGTACGCCTGGTGAGTGACATGGAGTGTTCCCAGTTGATATAACAAGCCTATTTTTATGATGGTTAGGCTCAACACGTACGCGCATATCACCTGTTCCGCTCTCTGAGAATTCACGTCCTTTTTGCTCAGGATCTTTTATTTGACCTATATGTACGCCTTAAATTTCTTGCCATTCATTTCAAACCTGACTTCGAAGTGTTCAGGGTCTGCGAGGCACCCTCCAGTTATTTCATTCAACGCACCTCTGTGGGGAAGTCCCTTTCCGTGGTCATGTTCCTCTGGGGTGTCGTTGTGCTTTGTACAGCATTTGGTAGGACGTATTATATCAAAATCTTACACGCTTGCTCAACTTCGACTTTGTAGCTAAAAATTGGACTGACTTGTTGGTCATGCGCGCATTCCAGGGTGCTTTGGAATGTACAATCTCTCCTTCCTTCCTTCTGATTACTGGAATGTGGTACAAGACGGAGGAACACACTTTGTAAGTCACATTAGCGATGGGCTACCGTTAGATTTATCTGCTCTAGGCGACTAGTGATATGGGGAACTGCTAACGCCGGATTCGGTGCAATTGTTGATCTCTGTATGTACGCCATTGGACACCATGCTGAAAGGCACGGTNGGCTCGCGCCATGGAAAGGGTACGAACACCAATTCTCTACGATGACAGCCAAATTAAACATAACATACCCCTTTAGAATATCCTTCTTCCTCGGTTCATTGACCATAACACTAGCTGTCTTCGCCTGGTTTATGCTCGGAACTCCTCGTGAAGTTGTTTGGCTCACTCCTGAAGAGCGCAAGATCGTCCAAGCTCGTATGTTGATAATCAAACGGGAACAGACAAACAGAAACAGCCGTGGAAGCTCGATCAAGTCAAGGAAGCTTTTCTGGATCCCTCGACTTGGTTTTTGTTCGTCGCCGTTACTCTCAACTCCTTACCAAACGGCGGCGTCACATCTGTAAGTCTCCAGTAACGATCACACGGATGAAGGATTCTAATCTTGCGAACTCCAGTTTGGGAACGTGGTATACAGATCGTTTGGGTTTACCTCCCTCGAGACTATCCTCTACGGTATTCCCAGGAATGCAGTGTCCGTACTTTGGTTCCTGTCCTTGGGCTTCGCAACACGGAGATTCAAGAACCAACGGTGCCACTTGATGGTAGGACATAACTCGCCAAACAGACTTCTCAAGCACTGATTATGTGACTCTATGTCTGGATAGTTGGTCGGCGTCCTCCCTGGCATTGCTGGTATGCTGGCCTTGGGACTATTGCCATCTTCGTCATCCTATCGATGGGTCAAGTTCGGGATGTACCTGATGACAGTTGTATCCGGCCTGAACGTCCTCTTCTTGTGGACGTTCATCCCATCCAACGTTGCTGGAAGGACCAAGAAATCGATGGTGTCGTCCATTGTATTCGTTGGTTACTGTGTTGGGAGTGCTGCTGGATCACAGTTCTTCAGGGCCAAGGATGCACCAAGATATATTCCTGCAGTTGTGGGATGTGCAATCTGTTATGCATTAGAGTGTGAGTTGCGTGAGATCCGTCGCGATACGGCCATCCTTAATTGACTTACGCCCTCTCTTATGAAGTCTTTGTCATCCTTCTGTACCGTCTCTATCTCGGTTACCTCAATGCTTCCCGCAACCGCACAGCGGCAACTCAAGGACTCACTGAAGATGACATCAGAACGCAAGGTGCCGCCAATGCAGAGCGTGATATGACAGACAAACAAAATATGCATTTCCGTATGTTGTCCCTCATTATCCTATGATTGTCGTATTTGAACTGAACCGTATTCACAGGCTATTCCTATTAGGAACCATCGTTCGTTCGAAGGGTATACAGTGGTTAGCGGACATTTGTGAATATAGAGTCAGTATATGTATATACTAGAGGATCTGAATTCACAACTTGACTGGAGTATTGCACCTCTCACCGCTCGGGTTATCATGATACGATAAAGTATCCAGGCGGGTATCGACAATGTCACTCAAGCCAACGAGTGGAAAGCCTTGCACTTTCGGCGAGATTCATAAAAGTTGATACATTTGTTCTACAAGACTAATAAAACGAAAAAGACGAAAACGAGAACATAACACAGGGTCTCTAATTTACACTATATCATACAATCCAAGTTGTCCATCAACGGCCCCTTCAAGAGCGAATGCTACGAAAGATACAACTGCATAACATGCGCCCGTCATTGTTTATTCTTGAACAACGCAGGCATGTCAAAGGCTGTTGNTTTTTCCATCTCCCATCTAAGTACGAGAACCGCAGGGCAGTTGGACGAGGTCCCGTGTAATTGAGCACACTNGGATCTGGAGTTGGAGGGAATTGGAACTTCCCGTCCAAGGCAGGAGCGAGAAGTGGGGCATACCCTTGCAAGATCTCATTGATCTCTGCTTGTGTGCCAAAGGAGCGGAGGTAAATATGAATGGCAATTCTCCTCGTTCGTGTCTCTGGTCCAATGGCCGGCCGGTGCTTAGTGGCTTGGAGCTGGACAGGATGAAACGGGTCCTGCGGCGTCCAGCTGCAGAAAACATCCCCATCTTCCCTCAGGTCCTCTGCTAATTCTTGGAGAAGATTTAAAGGTCCAGAGAAAGTCGCTTCAGTGATAATGGGAGATTCTATAAACTCGTTTATCTCTGCCTCAGGCAACTCTACTGGAAAGGTGGAGAGAACCAGTGGTTGTGATGTGTTCGTGTGAAGATACTGGAAGAGTACGGTCGTATAAAATGGGCGGAAGGGGGCATCAACGATTCTGTAGCCAACAGTTGCTCTCAATGTCGAAAGACGCGCTAGTACCATATCTATGAGGTCGGTCTCAGAGGAGATATCGCTAACTTGCGATAGAATATTGTTGAGCGATTTCAAACATTGGCTTTCCGCGGCAGGAGTTTCAGTAACCTGGAAAATGGTCTCCAGCGCATTGAAAGCAACTTCAAGGAGGATGGCCTGACGAGAGGACGAAAGATTGGGCATCGCCAGACCATGCAGGATTCTGTGTAGATATCGCCAAAGAGAGATTTTGAACTTCGTAGTTTCATGTTCTCGCGATACCTCTGTCAATAACGTCCTTATGAGAACCAGGGGTTTGCGAAGGCCCGCAAGGTATGGCAAGATACTGGAATAAATGGTTAATGGAACGTGAGAGTGGGTGACCAGATTGGAGCTTACTCGTGTATTACAACAGTTTCTCGCAGAGAAAGAATCAACCTAACACCATTATGCGTAATCTCGCTTTCTGCAGGAAGAACGTGTTCCTTTAACAGAGTTAAGACTAGATTGTATATTGCAGAACTCTCAGGTGCCGTGTGGCGAAGATAGTCGAGGCAACCCTCGAATCCCTGTCTCACAAGAAGTTGTCTTAACCTAGGGCGATGATGGAATCAATAGTGAATAGGAGAGGGAAGAGCAGGACATACACGCCAGAAACTTCTTCCTGGTTGAATTGCCTCCATGCTTCTTCGATTTTGACATTGTGTAGAATCTCTGGGAGGTTGGCAGCACTTCCATCCCGTGCGATGGATTGCAATAAGCTCGCATTCACCCAAAGTTTGCAGTCATGTCGTTCAATGGCAAGGCCTGCAATGGTCGACTGGGTCTGTAGATCAATGTTTTTAGGGCCCAAGAAAGAACTCCGTTCGATAGCAGAGGCCATTTCATGATTAACGTCGAACTCTGAACCGTCTGATAGGAGGGATTTTTTGGGCGAGCCTATTGTTTCCGAGTGATCTGGTGGAGGTCGAGGAGTCAGAGAACGACGTGGGGTTGCAGTTCCATCGCTATCCTGGTYCATTGGAGACCCCGGTCGCCCGCCGTCGGACGATTCGCTTTCTGCTGAATTCTCGAGAACTGTAGGTTGGTCTGAAAGCTCATAAAGGTCGTTCTTATAAATAACCACAGCAAAACATCGGTGCCCTGCAGTATTGTCAGTCAGGTTAACGTACATGCAACTCTACTCACAAGCTTGGAAGACGCCGGGGATCTGTTTGGACAGCAGGGGCTCAGCAAGAGCCGGGACTCAAAAAATCAAAGAACCTACCTCCACACCGTCATCTGAATGAAAGAGATCCGGGCCCTTTCCATTCGAGAGGATATAAGCTTGGGGGAATTCGGCATCAGGGTCAATCCATTTTAGAGTGGGATCGTCATGATCGACGGCGGCGATAGACGCGTGTTTATAGCTGGAGGAGGGAGGATCAAAGGATTTGGTAGTGCGGGTGTACTGGTTGAGGCGGACGAGTCCAACCCCAAAGCCAATTGGCTGACAAAGCTGGCGCAGGGTGCTCAATTTCTGGTATTCGGGCCCGACAAGAGCAGGTGGTTCAGAATCGGTGTAGGCGACATCGAGGAGATATAAGACTGAGTGCGGCGGGGAAATTGTCGATGATGAGAGATTTGAACCTGCTTCGATGAGATGTCTCCAAGACCTCATTAGGTCAGCCGCCTTGGTACAGCTGGCATCGATTTTGGCAAAATTGAGCAGCGCAGAAGGGGCAGGGGAGCGATCAGAGACAATATCATATGTCAAAACCAAACGCGCCCCCGAAACAACATCTCCAACCTCCGTCTTAACTCCATGCGCAATCATCTCCGCCACACATTTCCCTTCAGATGCCGAGATGCTGGTGTTGTAGGCCTCTTGTATTTCCCAATACTTGTAGAATGTGGGAACCGTTGTAGTCCAAGGGTTTGACAGAGTGATGCTGACTGAAGCCACACTACCATCACCCTGTGAATCCCCATCGAAGTCCACTTTCCTAATATACAATGTTTAGGAGCAGCAAGGTGATAGTTAGAAAGAGTCTTACCAGTGACGCCCATTGCTACAAGACCATATCGTAATCAGTAGCTGTTCAGCAGATCGACAAGGGTCAAAGAAACATACTTTCCGCAGTCGTAAAGGAACAAGCCTCTCAATTTCAACGTCGGGCAAGGGTGCTGTGGCATCAATTGTTTCCATAATCTGTCCTTCAAGGGTCCCTGAACGGTGTTGTTGAAATCTTCATTTGTTACTGAGATCGTGTGGGGGTAGAGAACGTAGAAGTCACGCCCGTCGCTGAAGCCTCGCTTTCCGCTACATGCTCGTTGGATAGCAACTAACGAATTGTCGGTGAGAGGTAAGGCAATCGGAGCCTCTGACGAAGCCTTGCCAGTGTTCGCTGTTTTATGTATGATTAGGCCGGGGTCCGGCAATGTCAGCGTTTCCACAGATGTGAATTGCCCTTGGAATTGTAGGTCATTGTAAACAACTTCGGTGAGGTCTCTCTGAAGATGAAAGTCCCAGTCAGAAGGTAGGAGCAATACCAGTAATCCTATTTAAGATAGTTACCAGAAGTTTTTTAATTGTTTCAGCCGGGGTAAGCTTGGTCTGACTTTTATTCTTCGATGGCCTCTTGCTTTGTGTGGTCTGAGACTCAGTGCCACTAGCATTGAGATCAAATGTGATAAACTGCCCGCCCTAGAGCGCTAGTACTGAGGAAAACCCTCCAGAAAGTTCGAGGTCGACTTACGAGGGGATTGTGGCTGAGGTCAGTTTGCATTTTCGGCCGCCCAATGCCACCAAAAGGGAAGTGACTTGAATATATAGGGCAAAAACAGCAGACTCTATTGGACCTGTGGGAGATGGTAGTTGAAGCTGGAAGAGAGACAGGTCCAAAGGAATCAATGGGTTACTGCACGAGAGCGTGGGTAATTTGGTTCAACCTGCATGGACCTTCAGATTCCAAATCGGATACAAAGACAAGCGCGAAGCAACGTTTTGTGACTGATGATCAAGCGCCTGATAACGGTGCATCCGCGATTTCTATGATTTATTTGACGGAGATCTGATAATTATGACCTGAGTTAAAACAAGAAAAATATAGATAATTGAATATTTAGGCCCACCTTGCGTCACTTTCCCTCTTCACTCCATGGAAGTACTTATAGCTTTCGACTCGAACACTTGGCCAGTAGGCGGGTGAGCACTAGATGCACCAAGTATGCCCTATGACACAAGTCTGACCAAAGGCTAGGGAGAGGGGATTTACTTCCCAAAAAGTAATTCCCCTTGTTACTGTCTGGCCCCGGTTGGGCACGTTTTCGTTAAACAATCGGAGTTCTATTCGCCCTCGTTTGATGGAGTCGCCGGAGTTCCTCTCAGCCTAGGGCCCCGCCATCGCTCTTCATAGAGGAGAGAACGACAAACCGATTGANCCAAAGCCGCCGCCGGTCTCGAGAGAAAATTATAGAGGAGCGCGACTATTTCTTTCAGCCAAAGGGCAGACATTCTCTGAATGACATCAGAATGTGCGCCACGTTTTCTGTTAGTTTCGTGGAGGAGATTCTCATCGCCGAAAAAGCCAAATATTTCCACAGCACACTCATCGCAGCGACTGTCTGTGAGACAACAGAGGGTTGTCCATCCGCCAGCCATACATTGGCAACTTGCCTGGTGTTTTCGAATATCAAACATACACCCTGAGCAAATATTCGTATGTCACCAACAATGAAATATCTGGATACCTCACATCCATTGTTACATTGTTCCTTGCGCCCATGTTGGCAACGCCGTTTATGTGTTCGGGAGTYTGGGTANCCTANGGGACGCAGGTCAGCGTCTTAGACTGCGACCCACAAGCTCAACAGAGGACTCTTTCTCTGAARGRYGAGAAGACAAACTCGTASTTRCTGCACTGAGGGAAAACGCRACTGGCCCACAGAGMMGACCARGAAACCGAGGATCTTGACCTATGGAAGGAASCAAATGACYAKTGTCAGAGAAAAGCTRCMCAAAARAYGAAAATASCAKAAATYACYCAATAGCAAGCACCCGCCAGAGAACTTGGTCCTACAGTATGTTTTCGAAAATCCTGGAATCTGAGCAGAAACTCGCATGCCCACTTTTCTTGMAACACTRGCTGGTCGTTCCCAGAAATTTCGTGGGCCATTGTAGTGACGCMTACTTCCTTAGATCCGACCTCTAGGCATGCYAGTGCTGATKCCGATACCTTACGGAGAGCAGGACGYYYATTCTGAAAGCTTCGGATTGTTAAGTGAAGAGGAGTGGACTGGGAAGCTCCTCGTCTCTGGCGACCAAAGGGGTGAAGAATTTGGATTGTACGTCGTTCAAGTGAAACATCTAGTCCTTCTKGCTAYCCTCYGAKATCACTGMAGRCAGYTGTCCTGATGGGAGATATCGCYCTAYGACATGGTCCTCAAATTCTCCAACAAAGTRGRGAAANCGTTGGWTCSTCGATCTTGTTCTSGTGCTGTCTGCTATAGTMAAGAACGGTGAGAATAACTCATATACATTCAAGAAGATGTCTGGGGATCGCTTGCCAACTTTGCCTTCTAGGTGGCGGAAAGGCGGGGCGCGAATCAACGTACATGGCATTGGATTGGGCCGTTCATATGGAGCTTTTGACAGAGGGTGTCCGCGACGTACTGATAGTGTAAAAGTCAGAACAGATTGAACACAGGCACGAAGAATAGCAGCAAGCGACNAACTTACATTGGATGACAGATGGTGTGTATTCCCGACGGAGAGCTACGACATCCAAGCCCTGTGTCAGTTTTGTCCTCTTTGATTTAACTAAGGTGTAGAAGTGGGTTAGTCTACTTCAATGTCTGGGTTTACTGGTTAATTGTCTGTGTTCACGCAGGACTGTCGGTCAATTGGATGTCTTTGATTTCCTGCGGTGCCCCCCCGAAACCGTCAGAGCCACCAAATACTCATCTATGTTCAATATCCCAGAACTTTTGGGAGTTTAAACCATATGACTGAGCTATAAAGTTGGCGATGCATTGTAAACAAGAATCATGAGATGGATTTAGAGATCGAAAGAGAGCACAACGCCGTGACAGAGCTGTTTGGATGTTACGGCAGTGACCGCCACATTATTGCTACGTTCATGTTCATGAAAATCATCTCTCATTCATACATTTCCTGCCTGCTATTGAAATTTCTAGTTTTCCGATAGTCTCATAATACCACGAAGTGTGATTGATTATGGTTGGATAAAGTGGTCTAAATTGTAGGGAAGGCCCCGAATTTTTGTGCGTCTATCTCTCTTGTCCCTAATTGAATTCACCTCACGCTCTCCCAGTACCTGGCACATGCACTTACTCGTATCTATTTCAACTCTACCAAACGGTCTTCTTCGAAATTCTTCTATTCAATCCAAGCTCTTCATTTCGCCATTGTTTCACTTGCGGACAGACGCCTATGAAAGAGGTATTCCTACGGAGGAAAGTAGNCAACAGGAAGGAAGACCCTGTTCCCATCTACGATAGTTGCTCTTTGGGAAATTCTGGCTGCTTTACGCATGTTCCTTCGTGTCTAGCACTCCCCACCCTTCCCTGAACGTTGATGCTCCGAAACGAGCATAGAGATGAGTATCATGCTCTTGCTCACCGTCGCAGTTCTCCAATCAMAAATAGCTCACGGAAAACTCGTGCAATACTGCTTCATCTGATAGCCAACATATTTCGTCTCAGCCCTAGCCATCCCATTGGTTCAGCAATATGTTCGGGATGGCATGCTAACGCTTCTGTCCATAGTCCATCGTCAAATCACAGGAGTAAGGAGGTTTACTTGCTGAATAAGTCCGAGATGGGTTCTCACCAACTTCAGTCAACCCTGCGCGCAACCTCTTTATCGTCTATCCACCTTGAAGCCTATTCCCCATTACTCCCTGTGACTTTCCTACAGATAGACACATGCACTAAAAGGGTGTTAAGACTTGACAGCTTGCTGCTTGCCATTTCGATTTCTCAGGTCAATATTTCCTCAGCACTCCCAGGGTTGCTTATACTTTTTTTCCAACACACGACTCAGTTGCACCCATGTCAATAGTTTTTAAATTGACCCATTAGGGAAACTTTTAGGCGCCCTTTTCAGTAGACCCAATTTCGATGTATGGGAGGAACATCATCAATCGATCCCTCGGTAACCTCCATTCACTACACAGAGGTTAGATGATGGCGTGTGAACTTTAGATTAATGAACTTGTGAACGTTGACAAGACTGTACTACATATTATCTATACACTACAGCATTTTACCCCAGGCTGAATTTATGCAACCTTGTCGCCTGCCTCAGTGCCAGCCGTCTAGACGTATCAACAAACTCAGCCAGATTTCTACCTAATTGCTTGGTTCACGGATCTAGTGTAATGTCTCATTCTATATCCCTAACAGAACAAAGAGGCGCCAAAAGATCACCCACGATGGNCCTATGAGGCGACCCCAGGCATAGCCTCGGTTTTTGGTGTTAAATTATACTTGCTGCTCTGTGCATCCGAAGGCCCCCAGTGCTGGAGAGTGTGCCTACCAGCGTCTGAGTTATCACCTCCACAATATTAATTTTAGAAAATATNCTCAGATAAGTCTCGTCTAGGATGTAAACAGTCCAGCCTCTGCAGCTCACTCTTGGGATGTACTCGCAAGGACTATATCCACTCCTATCCGTCTTCATATGGGTCCGGAACCGTGGACACCCATGTTTGTCTCCTCTCTCTAGGATTCCTCGTCACTCGATGGGCATGAGTCACCTCCTTAAGGTTCCATCGATTGTGTCGGATTAACGCATGGATTCTTAACGCCACTTTCTTTTCGCCAACAAAGCCTAGGTATGAGAGCTATTGTCAGACGGCTGCTCTGTTTGGACATTATCCAGTAGTAAAGTCTCAGAGAGGGGATCTCTTCTACATCTACCCTAACGTGACACTTAGGCGCGCGCTGTTGCTCTTGGTTTCTATTGGATGTGCTGCTACAGTTAACTCAACCAACCTCTAAGTTACTCTCTATTTGTTTCCTAATCTGCGGGAATCTGTGTGCAGTCGCATCTCTTCTTTGATGTATTTCCTCTCCGCTCTTCCCGTAAGTTCAGCCGCACTTGTTCGTGGCTTGCAGCAGCAGGAATACATGTGGCGACGGTCAACCGAATTGAGGTTAACTCATGCTCTGGCGCTTAGGTCATATATAACCTGTGTAAGTAGATTTCTCCTACCACTAACTTTCTCCTCCACCATCTACTGATATTACTGATGACTTCAAGCCAAGACCCAATTGTTTTTGACTTCTTCACCCAGCTCACGGAGGCCGACTCGCGTCCTCCCACCGAGTTGATTTATCAGCTCATTCAACTAATAGGATTCTATGTAGCATCTCCTGACTTTACGTCGTATACTTTGTCTGCCTGCTGGTTTGTGGACGTTGCACGTGAAGCACTGGAGCGTCTCAATGTCTCCATCGATACTACAAATGCCAGCGATGACTGGAAGGATGTGTGTGATGCTCACGAGAAGTACACCCAAGAGATTGATCCTCTCGAACGGTAAGGATTGATCATTTTTCAAGACATGATTGCCTGACCATGGGTTAGCATTCTACTGGATATAATTTTCCGTGCAGAGAGTCTTTCCGCCCGACAGAGTCCTTCCGCACTGGAATTCTCCGCATGGGTCGAGGCTAACAAGAAGGACTTCGATGCCTTTAGCAGGTGCTGTGAGATGCTTAGCGATTTATGGGTAATATCCCCCGTCTATTATTCAGATTCTCCACTCACCAATTTTTGTGTACTACTACTAGCCTAATTCCGCACTCGGAGAATTGCTTAACAAGCTACTACGAAGGGATTTCTCCCGTATCTTGCAAGAGCTCAACAATACCATTCGGAATCATACTTTCCAACCCGCAGCTACTGCGCTAGGTCCATTCAATGAGCTAAAAGAGAAGATCAATGAAATGTATAGAGAAGCGGAAAGTCGATTGGAAGATCTAGAGGTTGTGCCTTTGTCGTCTATGATTTAGCTGCCTAATAACAATTTGTATAGCGCGAACGCATAGCTTTGGTCGCAGACATCCTAAGAAGGATCAAAGGCCTTATGGACCTTGCGGTTGAAACGGCGGAGAATGAAGTGAGGATGTCCTTGAATAACTCGAATTTTTGGGAGAAAGCCGGAGAGTATGTCACCATTCCAATTGCTGTCTCAATGATGCAATTCTGATTCTCGTATCATTCCTGAATAGCTACGTTGGTGGTATTGTGGGGTCGCTCAAGGCCCAAGAGCCGTTGAGTACCACCAAGGACCTGAAAGATCTAATCAACGTATATCTATTTGCTTCAGAGACTTCGCGACTTTGTATGTTTACTTCAGCTATTTTAGGACGTCCTTCCTCGCGATATTCCTCTGGAATACCAGATGTTAGTGAAGCGGCTCACATGCATCCGTCGCCCATTCTGGAGCCGGTGTTTGGTACTGGTAAGAGCATTGGGAAAACTTGTACACCAACTCAAGGAACAGGGTGGGACCGCGTCCGAATTAACCAGGTCCGTGCACGTCTCGAGCATATCTTGTCTGGGAAACTCCTTACCATGTCTACCTGAAGGACTATCGTGAACGCAATTCAAGTACTCGACGACGTCAAAGAGGAAGGAGGAGACATGCTTGACCCTAGTCCTGCCATGAATGGGAGACTAGACCAAGTAGCAGATGAGATCGTCCGTTACATCAACATATACAGTGTTTGTGGATCATTCCTAGCTGGGTAACATTTAGCACTCACTTTCTTCCAGCTTGCCCATAAACTTAGCCCAGATATTTTGCGGGCCGGCATGCGAGAGGCGAAGAAAACAGATGAGCGCCACTTGAGAGAGTTCCTGGAAGCGAAAACCGTAAGTTTACTCACTCCCCGTCAAGCAATATACTCTAACAAGCTTCCTGTAGAAACGCAATAAGAAGGGATCCATCGCCAAATCTGGGAAGCACGTTGAAGTTAGAGTCGTAGTCCACGAGCGTCGCAATTCCGTTAGGCATGACGCTACGACCTGTGAGTATTTCCTTGTGAATTAATTTCCTATGCTAATCGGTACCATTGCAATTAGACTTCGTTGATGCAGACTCCCAATTGAGGGGCCTCATTTGGATGGTAGGATCTGACACGAAACTCAAGGAGAGCATCATGAAGAGTGGCACTTTCACCGACACAAACACTCATCCAGGGAACAGGATGAACCTTCTTTCGCAGTTCAGCCAGATGACCCGCGTCAACGGGATATGTGCTCTGGAAATCTCTGTCGAGTAGTCTGACTCGAGAATGTCAGTGTCGTTAGGCGATGACAATGTCAAATAATACGTGCTGACCACTGTACTTTCATAACCTATAATCCTTTTCAAGATGTATTTCGGTCATTCATATTTAAACTGTTTGAGTTCGCACTAACATAGCCAACATGGCGCCAGAACAACAGAAACCTAACGACTGTCTCAGTCCCCTCTGCCTGGCTTCCGTTCCGAGAAATCGCATTCTTAATCGTCAGACTCATACGTCCTTCGGTCCCCTCGCAGTGGCAACCTCTCTCGACGAGGAGACCTTGAGCGCTCTTCATCATATTTCCGTGAGCTTTGTTCTAGATACCCAGAGCGGCTTCTTCTTCTATCCTCTTCTTCTCTCGTTCGACCTCCTCCAAGAGATATACCGACTGTGGCAGAGGGGGTCTTTCCTCGTTTACTTTTCTTTTCCAAGCCATATGCCTTGATATGCGGTCGCGCACGTCTAATGGAATCCGCAATGCTGTCTGTAACTTTGGACCACCCCTCGTAGTCACTTGGGGTGCCAACAAGCACTCCAAACACGCGCCCTTTGCCGTCAACGAGCAACACGGTTCTTCTATTTAATGTTAGTGTTATAAAAGCAAGGATACAAAACATTGCATACCTTCCATCCCAGTTGAACTCGCTCATACCCCATTCATGGACGAGCTCTTCAATCCCATAGTACTTTTCCTCCCTCTTTCGTCTAACACCTATCCATGCAGGTTTGGATACTTTTAGTACTTCAATTATCTCTCGGGGTATGACGAGTCCTGTGGTTGACGCGGTTGNCCTCCTGTTTCGACTACATTTCTTGAGATCCGTGTCGTTCAGCTTCTTGTCATTTGATCGGGCCTCCGCCCGCTTTCGGCGCATGCGGTCGTTGGAACTACGGTTTCTATATTTCTTGTAGGCTTTGGTGCGCTCCTTCTTATCGGTTTCTTTCTTTTTGATATTCGCTTGTGTTGATGCTCTAGGCAGCGTCGACGNCCAGCCCATACAGTAAGATTATTATAATATTCTCCGACAAGTACCGTAAGGCCTATTACAATAGATCCCGACAACTGTCCTGGCGCTTTTTTGGGTATCAGGTATTATAATACTTTTCCCATTGTCACTAGTCCGTCACTGCTGTAACAGTTGTGACGGTTGTGATCATTTCCGAAAGAGGATGAATTGGGGCTCATCAGATCTAGATCAACCACACAGATCTGGTTCCCCCNGGGGGTAGGAATACTGCCCATTTTGGGAAATGTGGCGCTTTTTCGAAAATGAGCTGGCAGCTGTTGGGGCTGCTTGGGGCTACTMTTCTAGGGGGTCCAAATTAGAATAGTATTATTTAGGTCTATATACATCCCTAGTAAAATACTAGAGCAGTAGAACAGCTAGAAATGCGAAAAAATGGGTAAAAATGCGAAATAAATAAATATATTGGGAATGGGGTGGGTGCAGCTTGGAATCCAGAATAGCTATCGCTCTGGGGACTTCAGAAATGGATTCCTAAGGTCAAATTAGGGTAGAAACGAAAGAATTTAGTACAATAGGTGCCCTGGAAGAGGTGCTATTCACCTGGACAATAATGATGTGCTGGCACTCCTTGGGTGCTTTTCCCCTTTATTGGGGTACTGAAATTGAGCTAGAAAGTACGATTACACTACATATATGCTATATATAAAGTCTACAATGGTTTTTAGGGCCATCCCTACCCAGAAACTAGCTAAAAAGCGAGTAGGGTATTTTGAGCTACCACTTGAGAACAGGGTATGCACTGTCAGCTGATATGGTAAATATATTACATTGAATAGTTATATGAGTCCTGCGAATGATATATCACAATCCGACTCCTTATCCAGGCTACCGAGGTTTTTGAAAGGTGACTGTGACTCGTCAACGACATCACAAAAACCTCGGCCAGTGACTCTGTATTCCCAGAAGGGAAGGAGTGACATGGTGCATTAGCACAGCCGCTTAGGGCGCTTTCAGCCACTTCCTTATTAGGAATGATATGTTCCTGGCTACCCTGGGGCCATTAGCAATACCTGTGCCGCACTTGTGGCGCTTTTTTCAAATGAGCTGGCACCTATTGGGGCTGCTTGGGGGCCCTATTTTCAGGGGTCCGAATTTAAATGTCTTTATTAAGGTGTATACAGGTCCCAATTAAAATCTTAGAGCCAGGGGCAGCCTAGAAATGTGGTAAAATAGAAAATACAGCTAAATAAATGAATAAAATGTAGATTGGGTTGCTACAGCTTGGCTGGCAGGATATGGATCACTCTGGGGACTTCAGAAATGCATTCCTATGGTAAATTCCAGTTAGGGAAGCCTACATTCAGCCCAATAGSTGCTCTGRGTGTRTRGCAATTGACCTGRGAATRTGGGGTAYTCCAGYATTTATTGGGCGCTTTTTTAGCATTTAAATTGCATCCAATACACACATGGATGGTTCTATATACTACTACATACTATATATTCTTGAATACATGCTCAAAACTGCCAATATCCTCCCCAATTTGCCAATAATTTGAATATGCTGATGGGGGCATTTTGATGTAGGTTGGATGCAGTTCCAGAACCACAGCAGCTATTCATCTATGGATTGCTAGAATACATTACTGTATACTATGAGGAGCTGGTAGTGTATCTATTTGGTCTGTATGTTCCCTAATTGAAGAGCTATTCACTAGGACAGGATAGATGAGGTGGCACTTCTCACCCATATTTGTGGCGCCTTTTCTCCTCTTTTTTCATGGGATCTCTTACTACTATTCTATATGATTACATTTATCTATAATAGAAGGTCCCCATCCTTGTAGAACCTGTAGAAATGCCCCCAAAAGCGATTTTTATTTGTGCACAGCATATTGATGGTTTAACACCTATTCCCCATGGAATTTCCTCATTATTTCTTCATAATCCTTCTCTACAAGTATACAGAAGACTCTCTATGTAATATTTACAGTCAAAAAGATGTTCTACTAGCTGGTGCATCCTGAATACTCTTTTTGATGCCATATTGGAGCATCACTTCCCAATTGGGACTGCTATAATCTGAAAAAAACATCGGTGGGTATGGGGGGTTATCTATGTGGGGGAGGCTTGAAAGAAGATTGTCCAACTCTTTCTAATAGTATTTCAGTGTGTTCCATGTAATTTAACCTGCCTACATCTGTATGTATGAGGTACAGATAGGTACATACTATATTACAAGGTTAGACTAGTATACATGAAGTATTTAGTTCACTGTTGTAGCTATATCAGTGGGTTCTTATAGTGGGGGAAGGTAGGTTTAATCTGGGAGTATGTAAAATCACTCTCTGAATCCAAATCTGACCTTGGATCTACCCTAAAGTGTCTGCATTTCTCTTTATTGAGTATTTTTACTGTATTTTATCGAAATTTAGTACCCAGAACTCTCCCTTCCTCTGGGGGAGTATTAATCACCCAGGGAGAGATCAGGGATAAGATCTGAGACCTATATATGTTTGTAAACTCGAATCCATATCTAACTCCCCTATCCCCATAGTACCCAGAAGGGTGTACCCAATCCTAATCCACTTAAAAACCCCATATTTGCATTTCCCATCCCCACAGTATTTAAGGAGGGGGAGTGCTAGGGTGCTCTCAGATTACTCTTATATACATATAGTATCCAGATCCCAACACTGATCTGCGAGGAATATCCCTGAAAATATGCTATTTATCAGACATTTCTTCTCTTCTCCTCATACCCTGTATCAGGGAATAGCATGGGTTCCTAAGGGTTTATGTACTTGATTTGGTGCTCCTAGACATGGCATATACTATATCTATTCAATATACTAGCTGCCTGCGCCTAGTACCTGATTCATGAGGAGCAATGTATTCTTTTTATTTGCACATTGCCACACCAAATACAAAGGATTTCCAGGAGAACTAGAGAGGGAGCATCATTATGAGTGTTTCTATAGTGTACTAGAGTATCTAGTGAAGAATACGATGCTTATTTGTATAGGAATTGAAGGGGAAAAGTACCCAGCATCTGGGGTACTATTTTTCTATGCCTAATAGATAGCTACTGATTGGGAGGGTATATAGGGATAATTGGGGTGTTCCCAATGTGCTATATAGTATATAAGTCCATGGTATAAGCCTCTATATCAGGGACAGCATGGGGGGGAAGCTGCATCTACCCCCATTCCATATCACCATTATTTGCTTTTTATGAATATCTACTGCTAGGGACTACCAATATAGCTGAGACTTGTTTCCCTACTGTTTATTGGGTCCCTAAATACAATGGGACCATCCCCAGCATCCTAGCTATTCTGGAAATTGAATGGGCAGTGTATTTTCCTATTTTGAGCTATTTTTTTCGGAATTTGAGGCACTGTAACAGGTGTCACATATGTTACTGTGACACAAGAGCGCTGCTAACAGTCACTTGTGACTGTTAGACAAGACACCACAAAATAATTAATTAGAAAATAGCCAATCTGCGCGTTTTATTGTATTATTACTACAATATGGGCTGCAGCGATCTTGATGACGAGGCATTTGTGACAGATGGTTCAGAGGAAACAGTGGACTCTGATGAGGATGCGAAACTTTCTAATGATGAGGTGTGTATCGTTCTTCAAGATTAGCTCTCAGTCTCTCAAATGCCACTTTAGATCGCCGATACTCTTCCAACAAAGCTTCCAGTCACAAAAAAGTCTACAAAGACAAAGCGACCACCAGCCACAAAGAAGACACGGATTGAAGAGAAGCCCAAACCAGCTCCCCGGGTGCGAACAACAGTCAATGTAGGTATACCATCCCCACTGTCGTGTACTTTCTCATTTATGTTCACTGGCCAGCCCTCCACCAAAAACAATGGTACCAAAACAAATCCAATATATATATTCTATGAATCAGTCGAGCGAAACGCTGCAGGATTGGTTGGCCTGCCTGGGGATCAGCACTATCGGTGTCATCATGGAAATCGAAAGGTATTGACTATCACTCGAGCAATGAAAGGCTCCTTGAATGGTACGTCACGAGCCTATCAATAATAATTTTCCTTATGTTACTTCATAGGGCTCAAAGACCACCTTCGTGTTCATTTTGGCGCACTCCATAAGCTCTATTTAGTCTTGTGTGAGCGACAGAAAGAAGGCAAGGGAGGGCCAACCGAAGAGGAGATTCAGTATGCTGCAAGACGGAAGGATTTTGATTCAGCAGTGGAATCAGCATATTTACAAACACTGGAGGCTTCGACGCAGACAATCCGGAAAGCATTTGAGAAACAACAGCAGGCCGCAGCAGAGGTACGTCATTTTCTAATGTTAATTGACTTTGTACTGACGATTTTGTCAGCCGTGGGACCAAAAGGAGTTTGAACGGCTTCTAGTGGAGTGGATTATTGCTTGTGATCAGCCATTTACTGAAGTAGAGCGCCCCGAATTCATTACCCTGTTGAACTATGTCCACTGAGCATCCAACAACCTCAACATTCCCAGTAGTGACACAATTAAGCGACGTGTAATTAAGTTAGGAGAGGCAACAGAGGCTGAAATTCGTGAGGCATTTAAGGTATGGTCTTCTCTGCCAGAAAACCTTTGGATTCTAGTCTTATTATCATTTAGCACATTCTTTCAATGATCGCAATTTCGAGTCCTGATTTATCAGGCTCGACTGTACCTTGGGGTTTTTTCAACTAACGCTCATTCTGTACGCGAGACTGTGGGAATTGCCTTCCTCATTTGTCTCCTGTGCAAGTGATAGATCATCCTCTCCACGCAGTCTCATTAAGGCAAAAACTGGATAACTAGAGGGATGACTATAAGTACACAATTTGCTTCAAACCCATTTTACCCCTTTCTCAGGTTCTCCCTCGTCGGCTTTTCAACTCTGCCTTGAGTGCATCGATCTCGTCCTGCAGGTCTAGCTGTTTCATGTAGGCCAAGCGGTCTTGCTCCCGTGTCTCGGTGCGTATCTCCCGCAAAAGTTTGTTGAAGCACTTTTCTTGTATGGCAAGATGGACCTCAAGCTGTTTGCGCTCTTCTCTGAGGTCTTCGAAATCGCGAGACCGTTCTGTGAGTTCGCTATTCGCTTTTCTCAACTTCATGACTTCAATTTGCTCTGGGCGCAGGGATACCAAAATTAGCTATCTCATGGCGCATATTCTGGAAAGAATAGAATACCTGGTGTAGGTGAACATGTTTCATTGAGACTAAGATGAAGAAGCCTCATAGACTCTTTGAGCTCTTCGTTCTCCGTTCTGAGCTTCGTGACCTCGTCTATGGGCGGAGCGCCCTTAGAATCAGCTGGATTGACATCGCGATCCCTTCGANCCATACGCGATGGGGATGAACCATTAGGATTTTCGAAAAGCAAAGGTGACGGTGACGGTGAGGACGATTCACTATAGCCCCGCTCAAATGTGACAACAGCACCGGAACCAGTGAACGAGTCTATGAGGAAGGGAGATTAGGGTGAAACGATGCAATGCATGGGGGAAGAATTTACCCATCTCCATCGATCTTGTGTCATCCACACCTCCATAAACTGAGCTGGATGCGAGAGGCGAATGTTCTGAGAGATAATCTCATAAGCACTCTGATAATACAAATAAGAGAAGAGGAAAGGTGTACATACCAGACCCTGATTGGTCAGTACTCGTAGAAAGCCTTCTTCCAGTGTACACCGCTGGCAAAATTTTACCCCTCGTGCGAGGACTGTGAGCTGTCGACTTCTTCTCCTTGTCGTTGTTCTGGGTCATGGGGTTATAATTCTCCACGAATGAGCCTCTGGAGAGCTTATTTTCAACAGCGATCTCGTGATACTCTGGATCCGGTCTCCAGCCCTCGGCATCACTTTTATTGAGTTCTTCGACGTTCATGGTGAATCTGAGAGGAGAGTGGAAGCGGATGAAATGAGGAGGAGAGTGGCGTGTTCGTTTCGTAGGGAAGAGATGGGGAACTCGTTTCTTGAGGGCTCTTATACGGTTCTCGCGATCGGATTTATGTGTGCTAAGGCCCATGTTTATGAAAGGGTGCGTAACAAAGGAAGGATCAACGGTCACGTGGTATGTGTCACACCCTGAGATACGTGTCCTGAGTTTATTAGCGACGGATAATTTATGCATTCGAACGCCATAGAGATAGAGAACTCGAGGACTTGGAAGAGAGTGAGGTGCGCGGGGTTCCCACATATCACAAATGTCAGACTCGTATGGTGTTTTGAAAGATGGAAGGACTTACGTGTACGTGAGGGTTTTCTAATCTGAGAGGACTCGGAATAGCCTCGAAAGGAATTGGTAGAATGATGGTTTTTCTAAAACTTTTCCGTTGCTCAGTTGTCTGTGGCTGTCTAGTACACGAAGACTGAGTGAGGAAACACGCATAGACCGGGGTAAATGCAGTGCAAACTTCCATATATATCTTGCGATGATATCCAGTTGCGTACTCACCCGACAACAAGTCCTTGAGAAGATACTTGGAAACTATTGTACATCATGTAATGTGTTATCCAACATCTCAAAGCCTCCGAACCAGACATATTGATCCCTCGGAGTAGCATATTTCTGGTCATGCCCACCAAAGAACGTGCTACAAACATATTATTATGGTGATCGGACATGAAGACAAAGAACTGACCTAAAGAACAATCCTATGAATCCGATGGGCTTTTGAGAGGCTGATTGCTGTGCGAAAGGTGTCCTGATAGGTCGGCCTTCTTCGCCAGACACTGTGACTTTGTCATCTTTCACTTCGAAATGTTTCTGCTCTTCTCTGCGCCCAAAGATACCGTGAAGTAGGCCGCCTAGACCACTGTCGTCCTCGTCATCGTCAGATCCGGATGGGGGAGAGCCGGCGGTGGTGGTNGGGATGGAGGAAGAGGTGGCGGTGGTGGTGCAGCTCTATAGTATACGTCCGAGCGATCGATGACTCTTTGTCCGTCGACGTCCAAAGAGAACACGCCATCTTGTTTGCCCGGAGTGTTCAGTACGACCGTCTGCGATACCTCAGTCCATTGACCGCGTTTCCATAGGAAAGAGCCGCGCCCAATTGAGAATCCATAGGCCGCGTCACATACTGACTGATCATGAGAACATAGCGAGTCCGTCTGCTGATCTTTTGGTGCRTACTTCACCATTGTCAGAAATGGCTGTTACTGCAAGTCTTGGAAATGGAAGGGACATACTAAGTARAGCTCCCCTTTCCCATCCGCCCTCCACATTAATCGAGTACTAAAGCAATCACCAGCCTCATCTCCACCAGAACATCCCTTCCTTNCCACCATACAGGCCTGGTAATTTGCCAGCTAACACGAAATCAAAGTCCTTGGGGAAGAATACACTGTACGTGAGTGTCAGATTCGTCGCCTCCGAAACGTTCATCGGTGTTGCATAGAATTCCGCTCCACCTTGAGGTTCTTGTGCAGGATTGATTGAGTTCGCCGGGTAGAAGAGCTGCAAGATTGAACTAGAATTATCCCAACTTGAAGAAGGTGTAGGTTCGGGGGCTTCATTGACAACTAATGTTGCAGCGGAATCGACCATGGACAATGCGAGGGTAGGATGCGAGGCTGGCGTCTCTGATATCGTTGCGCTTGCGTCAGCTGGAATCCCATTGACGAGCTGGAGATTGTTCCTTCCTCCGGCAAAGGTCGAGATATTGAATGCAGATAGATCCGACATTGCAGTTGGTACAGACCATGCACCTAACTTCGTAGACGAAAGTTCCGCAGTGGRCGAAGGAATAGGTAGARCTGGGSCATCGGACGTCATTTGGATAGCTGTATTTGTAGTCGATAACATATTTGAAGTCGGACTGGGAGCCTCTGGTGTCTCAGAAGTAGCTGTCGTGAAATCCGTAGATAGCGATATCGATTCGAAGGAAGTGGTGGGGGCGAGAGGAAGCGATAAAGTTAAGTTTAGGTTCAAGAAAAGTGTAGTGGTAGTTGTGGTATTCGATAGCGATGAAACAACTGGTGCAGCGATGATAAAGATAGGAATTTGCATCACGCCCAGCGTGGCAAACCATAGCAGTATGGCCGTCAAGGCCATAGAAAACAAGAGATAGCAATGTGCAAGACCAGTGTTGTCAGTGACGGGGTCTGACGGGGGTCAGGCAAAAAGGTCAGGGCAACTGCACTTGACGGTCAGGGCTTGACTGACCGGTCGGTGGCTAT
>LBLO01000180.1:0-41908 GCA_004354395.1 Chondrostereum purpureum
GACGGGGAGGAAAAGACGGCACCAAAGGGGCTTCCTCAGTCCAAAGTTGTCCGCGCTGCGAATCTCGCCCTCAAGTCGTCGGCAAAGGCAGCACAGACACTAGCAGATGCCGAAGACAAGCAAATACGCTCTACACTTGCGTCGATGATCAAACTCACTCTGACGAAGATAGAATTGAAGATGAACCAGTTTGAAGAACTTGAGGAGATCTTGGAGGAAGAGAGAAAGTCCCTAGAGAGTACACGACTGGCACTGTTAGATGAGCGGGCTGGTATGAAGCGGATTTACGAGGAGCTGGCGAGCGAGATCACAAAGAACGGGGGCAAAGTTGGTCCTCCGACGCTCAGACAGAACCCAGAAGTCTCCTTGGGTAAGAGCGGTCAGGGTACACCCGTTGGCCAAGTTCAAGGCGATATAGATATGTCGGGAGATTCGGGACCAATTCAAGACCCTAGTACATTGCAACTGGCTTGAATGGACCATTTGTCGCATGTATACCTTGTAGCTTATTTTGCTTTCCTTCCCTGTTGTTGTTCGTGCCTCTAAGTTCGTCTTATACTATTTTTTATTCGATCCCCAAGTCTAGTTGCTTGACACGGAATGTATACATTCAAGTCTAGGATGCGCGTTGAGCCTGGGCCATGGCAGAAGTTATCGCGACTGTGCTTTGCCACCAGAATACCATTCCCAAACCAATTACACCATGAGCAGTCCCCCATACGACCTCTGGCGTGACTTTGTACCTGGAAGACGTGTTCCGTGTCAGTATACGACAGAGTACAGAGTATTCAGTGGTGCCACGTACGCTTCCGCAAGTACACCAAACGAATGTGGAATGAACCGGGGAGCTTGATAAAGAATGGTGGACGCGATACTGTGATAGATGCAGAGAGCAATAGCAAGTGCTCGTTTTCCGGGGAGGAACTCTGAAGATGAAGTCAGACCATTGCACAGGGAACAAGCATAGTCAATACATACCGGGAAGTCCAAAACATAACAGCGACATGACACAGGACGCAAGAACGAGAGAGGAATACAACTAAAGATAAGGAAGTTTAGAAGTAAATCTGAAAGTATTACGATTCGACGCAAACCTTCAGGATTACAAGAGTTGTATTAGTGAGCTGCAAGAAGGGCAAGTTCGCAGGGGAAATTAATCCCTGAATAGCGATGGGAGCTTCCGCAGCAATATGAAGCAGGAAAATAGAGGATCTGAACGAATAGTTAGCCTCTACGACTCGAACGGAGTGCTGGTAAATGAGAGCCTACAGTGGACTACGCGCGTTAACGGCCATAATGATGGTTCTCGGTCAAGAGGGAATTTGAACACATGTCAATATTTCTGTTGGTCTATCAGCGCCTTCGTTGGTTGATGTTCGTTGGGGATCACATAGTTCACAAGGCCACATGAGATAGTGCCTGATCGACGACCACGCTACAAACCGAAGATCAATATATAATTGAGAGCTCTGGTGGCTGGGAAGAGAGGTATGCAACGAAGAGAGAATTTGGACCTTTATTATGTATGATACAAATAATTATTCAAGTAAGATATCCTTTCTACCCCTCAACTCCTTGATGGGAAGCCTCCGTAGCGCCAGATCAAGGGGAGAGAACAAACTTTCACTGTTCATATCCAGCGTACGGTGCCACTCCCAGCGCAACGCAAAGCATGGTCTAAACCACTTGTCAATGTATAAGCAATGGGGGAGATACCACTAAGATAGTAAGTCCCCCGCGTTTGCTCAAGCATCAACGGCTTTTGCGTCTCCTGTTCCTGAACATATTAAACCGAGTCGGTTTCACCCTTGAAGGATACCTTGCCTCATCTATAGAAAACGGTCATGAGTGAGTTGCACGGACTAATGCCCGAAAGGTCACTTACTGCCATACTGGTGCAACGTAGTCCAGTCTGCATAGACGTTGTCCAAATGCTCGTTCTCCCCTTCTGCAACATCAAACCGGTTGTGAAGTCGTCGATTGACTTCTTCCGCGGCTTCAAAGTCTCTGGCCATGAGGAAACCACGGAGGAGGGAAACGTACATAACAAACGAAGGAGGGGGAAGGACATCGTTTCGAAGAGTTTTAGGGCCCGATGAGTGGACCTCAGGCGAAGAATCTGAGGGCTCTGTGACAACTGATCTAGCAGGCTCCCCAACTGAGTTTGCGACGAAGGCGCTTTCTGTAGACGTAGAGTCAAAGAAGCCAGACGTTGGTTCATCTTCGAACTTGGTACTCTCCTTATGAGCCTCCGACGCATCCTCTTCTAACGTCTTTTCACCATCCATATGTTCCTCCATTTTGTTCAGGACGAAGAAAACACCATCTCTGTATCCCCTTCTTGCGTATGTCCCTGCTAACTCTGCAAACTGGTATACATCGGGGGTCATCCCTGCCTTCGTCATATCACTCAAGATCTTTGGACCTCGTTCTATACCCGTCTTCAGCATTAGAGGTCGTATGAAGGGTGTGAAGGACGCAGATGCGACTTGGTCGATGACACTTTTCGGAGGTACCAGAGGCGATACTTCTGCGTATGTCGCGTAGATGGTGGGCAACTGGTCGGATGCACCACCATTCGCGAAAGATATCAGNTTTGCGTAGAGGGATTCAAGATGTTCTAAACTTGGTGTCAGAGCTACAAGGGAGTGCCAGACGATAGAGCAGTGGATTGGATTAGGGAATAATCGACCCAAATGTCTACGTTCTTCTTCGTCCTCGGAAGAAGGCCGGATGATCCCAGGAGACGCGTCTGTCCACCGTGCAGCCTTTTCATGTGAATGAAGTCGGCGGAGAGCAGCGAGAATATCCTCTCGCGGGACACCCGTTACATAGAAGGTCTGTACGAAGACACGGATAAGGTTGAGGTGGAACCCACGGTGGTAGTTTCGAAGGAGCTCTGCCGTGGCGAACACGGATGCAGATCGATATCCCTTTTTCCAAGCGATTCGACGGAGAGCATGGATAGGACCCTGACGATCCATGTCTAGACACGCGTCCATGAAATACATGATAGAGAGAGCGTGGGGGAGTTCTGTCTCGGAACGAAGACCGCGAACGATTGTGCGAAATTTCTGTGGGAGGGGCATGTCGGATTTCTCTTTCGGCCCATCTGCAAAGATGGATGACAAGAATAGATTCCTTGAGCTTTCTTGATTTTCCTCTTCTCGTATGTGAGATGCACGAGTTTCCAAAAGGAGGCGGGCACGGCGAGGGTAATCACCCCCAGCGGCGTTAAGACGGGATATGAGGAGGTCGAACGTGTAAGGGGTGAGTTTAATACCCTCTTCTTTGCTGGGTAGTAAAGCGAGAGCTCCGTCGATGAAAGGGCGGTACATCAGCTGTCTGATAGCGAGGCCTCGAATGAATGTAGTAGCACTCCCTACAAAGTGCTCCGAATCATGAGGACGATGGATCTCATAGTATTCCCTGTTCTTGGCTTCATATGTGCGGATGTAGTCCACAACCAGGTCTTCTTGCATGTAACGTGCCACTGCAGGGATAACGGACTGAGAGATTGAGACGTTATATCCCTTCTCAACGCAGATCAATCCGAAGCGCGAGATGANGTCCATGTTCGTGATTACCGACCTAAAGAGAATTCGTGTCACGGCCTTGAGATCTAGCTTATCAGGTGCATGACGGAATGGGACATGGGACATCCACATAGAGAAATCTTCCAATCTCTGTTTAGGTTCAAGATGCAGGGGCTCCTCGACCTTGCTGAGAGGCACTCCAAGTGTATGGCGTGCGGCTTTCTCGAATATGGGGCAGAAAGGAATACGAATACCATAGTTGACGGCTTCTTTCATTATGTGGCGGGCTTCAGTGTACCTTCCTTCTTCCAGGAGTTCGGTAATATGGTGAACGATGGCTTGGGGTTCACGAAGCGGAACAGAGTCAGGGTGATATCCATAATCTGTCTCTTCGAGTTCGAAGAGATCCTCATCTTCGGGAGGAGTCTCGGGAAGCTGCGCCGGAAGAGATTCATTGACCATGGCGAAGATTGCAGTGTCGCTATTGGCTACATTTCGAAGATGAGCTGTCGGTCTATACATGGACACGAGAAAAAGGACCTTTCATAATAGGGAAATCATGATGAAGTGTAACCCTCTCTAAGCTTTCCCGCATGGAAGCATTCGGGGAATACTGATTGACAAGGGGCATGACGCTGTTTTCAACCATCCAAGTATACCCTTTTGCAGCACAAGTTCGGCCAAGGATATAGATGAGGTCCAGGTGGGTTTCGGGGTCGTCATACAGAACCTTGGTCAGTTCTTGGAATGGGTTTTGGTGAGCCGACTCTGCATCGGGATATAGGCTCATCCATGCCTCGAACATAGGACCCAACTTAAGATAATTGGATTGGCGCAAGACGTGACTTGCAGCGCGTAGGTATATGGGATCATTGGGAATTGGAACGCGTCGTTTGATGAGCTCAAGACGTAGTTCGTTAGCCGCTTCAAAGTTCCCCTGTTTTATGAGCGTAAGGAGTCTTTCGGCAGACAGCTCAGCTCCAGGGAGTCGATCCCTGGTTTTCATACGAATCGGAAAGGACGAAGAGGTTGCATATGCCTTGGAACGGTGACTTATCGTCTGCAGTGGAATAGAAGATATGAGAACGGAGCGTTTGACAGTCCTGAGGCTGCCACAGGGATTCGGGGACTTCCGCGGGAAATGTATGTGAGCCCATCGAGCCAGCATTTACTGCTGACAGAAACTATGGCAATTAATAYTTGATTAGTTCAAKTACAATGCATAATTTAAACCTTACAATCTAGTTGGAGACTCTATTCAATGCTACACTTCGTTTACGCTGGAGTTGGCAGCATTGAGCGCTCATCCAGGTCATTGAGCAGCTTCAAAATTTCTCGGAAAGGAAGGCGCGCGTATCCCGTAAGTCGTGGCAGTGTCGCTATGTTTGCCACCTTCATCCGATGTAAAGTCAGATTATATAATCGAGGACCTTCCAGTTTCGCGTCGCTCGGTGGACGCTTTGGCAGTTGTTGGTTCCGTACCACTTCCTTCTCCTATCGCTTCCCACTTTGCTCGCTGGCCGTGCTAACTACAATCAGGACTCTCCTAAGGAAACCTCTCTAGATCCTATAACCTTCTTTCAAATGGCTGCTCCGATCTCCTGTAGTCCTCCTCGCGCTACTCCAGTCCAATATAACGCTCCCAATGGCACTCGCTGGGCCAAAGAAAAGGCTGCTGCTGGAGGTTCAACCGCCTTTGACTATCCTACAGATCCCAAATTTATTGGTCCTTGGATCCTTGGCGAATGTATTGGAAAAGGCGCTTCTGGTCGCGTCAAAATTGCTAGGCACAAGCTCACTGGCCAACTCGCCGCCGTCAAAATTCTTCCCCTGGCGCCTCTCATGAACTCCAGGGCTTCTCTGGCTACACAACAAGCAAAGTCCGAAAAACAGCGTCTCGGCGTTGAACGAGAGATCACGATGATGAAACTGATGAACCACCCTAACATCATGCGAATTTACGACGTTTACGAAGGTTCCAAAGAGCTTTTCCTTGTTCTCGAATACATCGAAGGTGGTGAGCTCTTTGACTTCTTGGTCAATCGCGGTCGCCTTCCTCCTATCGAAGCTCTTGCATTCTTCAAACAAATTATCTACGGACTCAACTACGCTCACACCTTTTCTATCATTCACCGAGATCTGAAGCCGGAAAATATTCTCATCGCGTCTTTGTCTCCTCCTGTAATCAAAATCGCCGACTGGGGTATGGCCGCATTTGCTCCTCCTTCCCTCCAACTCGAGACCAGTTGTGGATCACCGCACTACGCCAGCCCTGAAATTGTAAACGGAGAAAAGTACGAGGGTAATGCGACAGACATCTGGAGTTGCGGTGTTATTCTCTTTGCACTCCTTACTGGACGTCTTCCTTTCGACGACAAAAATGTTCGCAACCTTTTGGCTAAGGTCAAGGTCGGAAAGTTCGATATGCCAGCCTGGATAGATCCTGTGGCTAAGGATCTTCTCGGTCGAATGTTGGTCGTGAATGTCCACCGACGAATTACGGTCAGCTTATAACTCCCCTAATTTTCAATTTTGTCCTAACTTAAATCCTAAGATCCCCGAAATTATGGCTCACCCTTGGCTCTCTTCAGATTCAAGTGCTATCCCACCCTCGCTTGGACGACCAGGATCACGACTCATCGACGCCCCGTCANCTCCCGCCTTCTCCGAGTACCCTGGCCCGGCCAATCACCGACGCTTCTTTGATCGACCCCGTCCTTCTGGCTGATCTGCGCATCATATGGGGACGACACGCCGATCCCGAAGGCGAGTTGATCAAACGTGACCTTTGTTCGCCTGTTGGGCAGGGTGTTCACGCCAAAGCCTTCTACTTTCTTCTCGGGAAGTATCGTGACGACAACAATGCTCAGCAAGTCGCCGAGGACTCCCATGGACAGGAATCTGGGCGTGCTAGGGGATTTGGAATAGGCAGCTTGACGTTCAACCTTGGATGGGAGCTCGACGCAAACACGGTTGGGGCTGGTCTAAAACACCCATCGGAGGAGGAAGGATATACTACCATCCTGTTCATATTTCCGACCATCAAAGGTCATCTGAGCCTCGTCAGCGCTCGATTTCTCCGATTGTGGCGCCTCCTATGATGGCGAGAAACACCACCATTACTCCAGCAAACAGAGACAGACCCTCTTCGCCAGCCGGACCGCGTATGAGGCAAGAGTCTTCCCAACTTCGCCATTCTTCCCAGGGCAGCTCTGGTGGCGATACACGCCCGCAGTCGGCATACGCAGCATCCTCTCGTGCCTCTACCTTTTCTGCCCACGCTCGGGGATCTACGTATCAGCCCAAATCCTCTTTTAGCAGCGGCCATTCAAGTGGACCTAGACCTGCGCCTCCCAAAAGAGGGTATACGTATTCAGCCCCGCCACGTCGTCCTTCGATTGGCGACGGAGCATCTGGGATTCCGTTCCCTCCTCAACAATCCAGGCGGGTGTCCTCCGCGACACACAGACAGTCGAGGAGAGTTTCACGACCGAAGTCTGCTGCTTCGATTTCTACTACTGTGGAGGATCCKTYGCTTTTGTTGCGCGCTTCTGCTCCTGCACCTGCTWCRTCTTCTCATCGGACATCTCGTGTTTCTTCAGTATCACCTGCATTATCCTCTCCTGTTTTAGACRTCGATCTAGGAGTTTCTTCTGTCTTGGATATCGGTCCTGTGCAAGGAAGGAAACGGTCGCAAACCTCGGAGGATGGACAAGGCTCACAGCAGTCAGCCGCAGGCATCACGAACAGCCAGATCACTGATAGCCCAAAGAGGACGTCGGTAGCTCGTGAGCGTGCCAGCCGTGCAATGTCTCCCGCCGCCCGTCGGATCGTTGGTGAGATGGATAAAGAAAACAAAAGTTTCTCGGAAGAGGGGTGGAGCTATCTTGGGGCTGACGAAGGACGCTCGATGGTCGCGAGGGACATCCTCAGAGGCGGTGATGACACGAACGTGGCCAAAGGTAAAAAGGATAAGACCAAAAATCGTCGTAAGTTTATTTTCTCGAGGCGGCTGTATACTCCCATTCTCATAACATATCGGATGGTTAGCTCCCCCACTGGAATTCCCTGGGATGAATCGTAGGATGTCGACTATGGCGCTTGAATCCCCCATAGCGTTGTCTCCGTCATCTGCTGGCAGCGGGAACAAGGGCCTTGGCTCTCCCGTCGTTGGCGAATTCAAAGGCTGGTTCTCAAGCTTATTTGGACTCAAGAGCTCCCATCCACCTTCGGGATCTGGTGTCCTCTATTCTTCTGACGACGTTGCAAAGACCCGTTTTGAGGTTGGGAAATTCATGCAGTCTTTGGGCATCCACGTCGATGGTGCAGGATTCAATTACTCTACGCCCGAGTCAGCCGCCAAAGAGGAGTCGGTGTTGCGGTGCAAGACTTCCGACGATATGAGTGGCGCGCTGTCANGCTGAACGTTAAAAATCTCAAGTTCCGGATCGAACTTGCGCCTGCACACCCTATGACGAGTACACCGGTGGCTGGGCAATTTTTCAGCGGCGGTGCGGCCGGGAGCAAAACAAGTGGACCAATGTTGCAGACCCCAGCGATCAACGATGTCGGCACACCTATGACCTCGATCGTGCTGGTTCARGAGAAAGGATCTTCGACGGCATTTAGGGCGATTTGGAGGCGGCTGAAGGAGGCATTTGAGGATGAGGGAACGACGAGTGCATATCCATGTTTCAGTCCAACGATAGGGACTACACCTTTGCTTACTCCCATGATTGATGGACAGATGAGGTCTGCGGTGTAGATATTTCTTTCTGTTCCGTTCCTTTGTTTCTTTCAATGGGGTTCATGGGTCATACATCATTCATTCATTTATTCCATACTATAGCTCTAATGTTACAAACTATATCCTAGACTAGCTGTAGATCAGTTCTCTCTTCTTACTCGACCAATTTATGGCCTCACTTGTTCAAGATCGTCTGCSTTAGTACGCTAGAATGGATGATAAATTTGTGTTGGTGGCTGTGTCGAGTCTTTATAGGATTGCTATCGCCTCATATGAAGGATCACTCCATTAAGAAATGCTCCGATTTAGAGCCGTTGGTATCTATCACTAGTAAAGATTGAATTACAGCGCTCTCGGGCGGCTGAGATGAATTCACGTCTCAGGATTTATCGATGGATCCGTCTACGTGGGCTGCTGTGGGGGCAAAGGGTTTGAGGCATCAAACTCTTTCGCTGGATAGGACTCTCTAAATACTCATAGTACAGAGTGTCCTTTAGAGTTATTTGACTAACTTACGGCCACCTCGAACTTGCTGTTACTCCTGAGGGAGCTTGAGGTTGCCTTCCACGGACCAACGGAGTCTCGAAATGTTTGATCGACAATCATAAGTTCTACCTCAGCTATTTTTCTATTCCACTTTCATTTTCAAGGTATATATATATTAAATATGCTAACGGCTTAGGGCGGGGGTTTTGAAGACGCGCAAAAATCAGCTGAGTGGCACTTTGGCGCCACACCCGATGTAACGAGTTTGGTCCCATCAATTTTGATCTACTGAGGGAGCCGTACGGAGCCGCAGAAAACTTCCGTGGGATCGATGTATACGAGGGTGCTGATAGTAAATGTATTCATTCTCCATATGTCCAGGTTATGTGTAGGGAAGTTGAGAAATTTCTCAGCTCCGGGTTCAGCTGGACACGGGAAACGGGAAACTGTATTCAGCAATACTAGTACTATAGGCACACCTAACCCTCGTGTCAGGTGCGTGGATATGCATGTTCGCTTCTGCAGTTGTCTCTCTCGCTCGGTCGCTCGAGATGGTCGTGTTTGGYGGTGGCGGGATGYGTATCAAATTTCCGGTCGGGGCCAGCCGGAAAAATAAGRCTGGAATCCTGACCAAAAATTGCTTCCACAAAAGAAAACGTCCCTGAATCCGGGCTCGCGGGTGAGACGGGTCTGGTTCTGGTCTGCGAGGCATCAATGGGATTTTTATTTTAGCCTGCAATCATGATATGGACATGATCTANNCTAGTGAGCATTTTGGATGGGAGAGAAGTCTCGTGGTTGTTAACTCCGCAAAGACGGCTCTCATAGACGCTGGCTCAGGCTGTATGTGTGGGAGNTTTTTTCAAGGCATTTGAAACCAGGTTGCTCGACACGGTTGCAAAAGCAACCAGTGCAGGTCCCCTCCGCTTCGATCCCGCGAAGCATTGCCAAACGTCCCTCAGGCTGCCTCGTCTCCGATAGAGATTACTCATTCTACATTTTCCTATAGTTATTTCACTTATTGCCACACATGTTACTCATTCAGGCAACAAAACACCTAAGGATGCCTGAAGGAGAACAAATACATTTGCATGCTATCTCCTGACCTGGAGATGTGGGTGGACTTGTCAACCGAGGCAGTGGCTCTCTGGCCGGCGACTGGTGTCCCAGCAACAGGACGAATCCGACCCGCAGGCGGGTGTCTGGGAGACTCCAAAGCCATAGTGATTATATTTGGGATTCTGCTTGAGAAAGACAAGCAATATAGTACTGGGTACGTCCGTAGCCAAGGGTTATTACTGGTACATCAGCTGAGGGTTCCTTTTCTGGTACCAGTTAGGATCTTCAATCAGCATGCTGTGGTTTGCTACCTCTAGTCTGCAATCCTTGACTGACTCACACGAGGCTTCAACCGAATTTTGAAGGACTGTGGCTGAATACAGCAATTGAATCCGATAATCTGACGGTCTTTTTGATATGAATAGAAGACATGGGGAGAGATTAGCAATCGACACACGATGCTCTAGGAGAAGGGAATCAATTGAATTGCATGACAGAGAAGAAAACCCGACCCTAGAGAGAACATAGAGCCGGTCTAACGGTTCCGTGAAGCAAATCTGGAGTGCTTCCCAATGACGGCGTTTGAGCGTATGACGAGCTCTATAGAGGAGACCTAGGTAGTGCATGAGGAATGAGAAGTTCTTCGAAAGGGCATGGTGTATACAAGTAAGAGGGGATACAGAGCTGGGAGCGAGGAGACGAAGACCCAGATGTATTAAGCTGGAAAGACCTGGCGGAGTTGGAGCGCCTTTATGATCGCAGTACAAAAGTGGACAACCTACAAGTGGAAGGGTCGATAAGACATTGAAGTGGATAACATTAGGGACAGGGTACGAAGAAGCGTTCTCTGTCGTAATTCGCTAGCGGCATGGATAAGCAGCAGTATAGCGCATGTCTTCATTAACATTAAAACCTTCCTTCTGTAGGTCGAGGGAGCAAAACAAGTAACACAATAGACACATGTCTATAGTCCATTGATAAACCAGAAGGAAATCGGAAGATTCTCCAAATACAACCCATGACAAGACGTCTAGGGAATGAATGTGAGCAATCTCACCAACTTCCTTCCGATTGGAGGGCTTTCTAAGATAGACGCTTGAGGGACAGGTCGAGTTGGGACTAGACGGCTACTTTCGAGCACCTAAATTCGATTCGAAGTGGTGCAAACAATCTAGCTGCCGTAGGAAGACTTAAAATCTGGATCCCTGGCTTACACCCTGAATGGTCTGTAATGGTGGGAGACGCGTGGCGGAATACAAAARTAGTCGGCCTCTCTAGAGTGGCTGAATAGCACGGTTTACACCCCCAGACAAGGAAAGGCTAACATGCGGATATATTTCCAGAGAGGGACAATGAGAATTGAAGTTGTCCCCCTAGCGACCGCCCCGCCACTCACATTGAACGGCCCAAGACCGATCGTTTCCCGGTTTGTAACCGACCGTTTTGGGTTTACAAAGAGTTATCAAAGATGATCAGGAGAGATGGTCAGATCAAGATGAAGGGTATGCCAGGACTAGTACAAGGCGGAGGATTGCCACGACATGGGAAAAGTGGAATTTCTATCATTGCAATCTTCTATTTCCCAAGGAAAGATCCGAAGGAGAAGTGGCGGAGAAGCAAGTGGATCCAAGATGAGAGCGATTACCATCGAGAAGGAATTAATATGATTGGCTGATCAAAATGAAAGAACTGTGTGGGAGATGAGGCGCTCATCACTAGAATGAGCTAGAACATGGGCAACCTCCATTCAGGCGAAGGAAAGGCGACCTTGTGCCCCGCGGAGTCAGTTGCAGTCGAGCGGGCTTTGGAGGGCGCACAACGAGCGGTGGCCTGAAAAGGTAAGGTCATACCAATACGGAACAAAAAATGCAAAATTCAAGCGTACAGAACAAAAAGAAACCTCCAAAAGGGGATAGATGCGTCGATTAAAAGGGTAGCACTGTGCCTGCAGTGCACGTGCTGGCGGCAGCTGTGTTTGTTGACGCTTCGTGCCGTAAAAGGACAACAAACCATAATTCGCATCTCTTAGCCACGCTCCACCACTATTTAAACCCGTCGCTCCCTTGAGCCTGCTCAATATGACTCTTGTTTTTCCTCCACCACCTACTCCCATGAACACGAAACACATGCGACGAACGGCGACGTCAGTAATGGCTGGCACATTTGATCCTCACCCGACACGGGACGTTCTTACTAGTCTTTTGAATGGAGTTGGCCCCTATAATGTAGTCGAGAAAGAGGAGGAGGAGCGCAGGATAAGGAAGCGGGAAAAGAAAGAACGCGAAAAGGAGAGAAAGAAGGCAAAAGCTGCGGCTAGGGCACGCGAGCAGGCACTTATAGTGGACGATGAAGCGATGACTCCTGCGGCCAGTACAAGTTCATTACCATTGCAGGCCACAGTATCCAAGCCAAAGACTTCATCTTTCTGGGCTTCACGACCGTCTATCCACATCGCGACCATGCACAGATCCGTATCCGTTACACCTCCCCCTGGCGAAGACCTCTATCCATTCCCGTCATCCCCSGCTCAACTCCAGGGCCCTCTATCTCGTCCAGTACCTCTCGTACTTCCTCCAAGAGGCCCCGGACGCCCAATGATTTTGAAGATTTCTCCCAGGATTTCCTCACACCCGTATCTCAGCCTCCGCGGAAGAAGCGCACGGCGACCAAGAAGGGCTGGAAGGGTTGGGTGGAAGGCTCGCCACCACCTTCAGAAAAGCTCATCAACCTCGATGCAGTTCCTATTCTCCGCGAGCGCAGGACCAGGAGTGGAAAGAACTTCGACGCCATCAGCATTGGCAAGGAAGGCTGGGTCTGAATGTGCGGGTAAGTTTTCCGTTCGATCCAACGGTTCAAAAAATCTGAAGCTTTGTTAAGGATATCCTTACACCGATAAAATGCTCCAGACAGGCGCTCATCAATAGTTCGTCGCTGTGGCTGCCCCCATCGTCGTCGTCCTCACTGCTAGATTTCCAAATTCCGTGGTATCTTTACTTGCTCAATATACTTACAGCTAGGATCGTTTTGTTATGCTTTCGGTTGCTGCTTTTCTTTTCTTTCTACTGGCGCGCGTGTTTGTCTACTTTTTTCTGCTCTTGCTCGGGGTCTTCTTGGGTGTTCGCCACTCGGCTTTGTATTCATATGTCTTTTCCTCCGTCTCATCCCTTATCGTATCGCAATACATTCATTAGCTCGTTTTATACTCTGTACTGTGCTCGCTTTATCGTCTACGTGTCTCGTTATGTCAATTACATGCAAATTTGAAGTAGTTTCTTGTGCCACCCAAAGTCATCGTCAGTGAGCAAAGCAGCGGGACACCATCTACTGTGCGGGGTCGGGTAAATTGGATGACTGATTGGATATCTCAGCCATTGTCTCCTTCGGAGCATTGAGAAAGCTTTCAAGGCCTAAAGAGAAGTTAACGGCACATGCTTGGATGCCTTGTGACGAAGATACAAGTCTCCGATTTGCGGGCGCATGTAGGTCTGCCCCCATAGTCTAGACAGTAAAATCCTTTCACTGGGCTGGCCTCAGGCGGGAAAGCCGATGGAAGAAGGTAGATGTTTTGTTTACCTTTCAAATTGCTAGCACACCTCCAGCTGGAAGATGTATCAACAGAAGAGTGCGCCACATCATCCACTTGCACAGTGGGGACGTCTCCACTAAATGCCTACCAGACATGAGTCAGTTTGCACGGGAGAATTCTAGGAGAATGTATTTTCCTTTCCTTTTCCTCTGAGCTAGCAAATCGCCTAGAGAAGACTTTGGGCGCTGTTTATTGTTTCAGACCTGTAGGGCGTGGGAGAAATTGGATGGCCTCCCATTTAATCGTCCACGCCATAAATCCTTTCAATTAAACCATGAGCGGAGTGTGTGCATCCCCGGATTATTAACGACTTACATGCTTCTCCAGTATGAAGATGGTAGACATCCCCAGTCCATTTCTAGCCACCCAAAATATACGTGTAACTCCTATGGAGCAGCGCTAATTGAAGGCTTTGATTTCTGGTCTTTAGTTAATTCATCTCATTGGAATGATAGGTATCCTTTCCATCGTACCATTAACACGACACAGCAAACTGCGGGGAGCGCTGTGGCGCCGGGGGAGCTAGAACTAGTCATCCTGAAAGAGTCAAGGCAGGGGATTGAGATGGGGTCTCAAGGAGAGTAGTTTGACCGCGTAAATCCCATTAAGAGTTAGCCACAGCTCTCTAAGTTGCAGATTCCGTCTTCACAACACACATTATCCNGGGCCCGCCCACATGCTTGGGGAGCATGTATAGTACAGCTCGAACGGTCTAAGTTGTCTGAATTATATGGGTCTGTAGATAGGCATCTTATCATGCTATCATTAGTGGTGTTTTATATGAGACTATGAGTTGGGTCAGACGTGACGAGCSATTAGCTTCGCCGCTGCGTGSAGTCCAAGTCTAGCGGACGGTATCCTTCCCCTTTCAGACAACCATCCGGAGGTGATTGCCTAACAAGGATAAATTGGGGCAAAAGTTTATTTGCTGTGTCATCTGTCAAGGCGAAAATTACACCYTTGTAAACTCTATCCCGAACTGTCACCCCACGCGTACAACGAGGTGCTCAAACAGGGAGCTTCCAATTTTGCGCGTCTCCAGCCTGCTCTAAACGTGTCGTTTCCGTGTGCGCAAGGTGGCACCATCTATAAAGCTGCATAACGGAGATTTACGGAGCAGAATCGGGAATTTGTCTCTGGCTTTCCGTCTGGGATTCTTTTTCTTTATTTTCCTCTGAACCTCGCTCCGCAATTCAACTTCGGCCTGAAGTGATCAAACCCTTTCCATTCGTTAAAGTGAACTTGATCTGCTGGCTTGTATTTCATCATGACGCTGCTGCATATCCCTTTACCTATGCTTCCTGCGCCTGCATCATGGTTTCCCGGGCATATGATGAAGTTCACGAAGATGTTGCCGAACCTCTTGACACGGACTGACGTGGTGTTGGAAATACGCGACTCGAGGCTGCCTCTGACTAGTATCAATCAAACTCTTGAAGGTGAGAGATCATCTCTTCTCAATTAATTGTCGGTTACACCTAGCACATGTGCTACAATGATCGTCCCGAGCATGCCACAGTTTTCTGTTTTTCTTCTTTCGTGTTGAAGAGAATTCACGAGCTGATGCTCTGTCTCTTCTTTCCAGGTGCTTTGCAGAGGTGGAGGCTCGAGCGAGGCTGGGATCCGAACAACCGGGATCGTCGTATTGTGGCAAATTCAGCCTGCGAGCACTTGGTCGTGTTGAACAAACGAGATCTTGTGCCCGACTGGGGAATTGAGGTATAGGATCCGCGCCTTCTGAGTTCTTCTCTGCTGACTCTTCATCTTGTTTAGCCTTTCAGGAGGGCCATGCAGAAATCCTTCCCTGGCCAAAGGGTGATGTTTGCCTCCTGGCAACGCAGTAAAGACATCAACGAGCTAAGCAAGACTCTAGTAAGTAGGTTCACTTTTCCTTTTGGCTAACGACTCTGCAGTTTGAGCCCGAACGTAACAAACACTTACTCATTTCATTGTATTACTAGATATCGCCAAAGAGCATCCCCTGGCAACAGAATTAAATGTTCTCGTTATCGGCATGCCTAATGTTGGCAAATCGACCCTGCTGAATGCCTTGCGCAACACGGGTATCAAAGGACGTATGTTAGAGTGTTCCCGCAGCTGTTTCATACATTCTGATCCATGTACCACAGGAACTGCAAAGGCATTCCAAACCTCTGCGCAACCAGGTCTCACGCAAGCTCTCTCTACGCGGTTAAAGCTCTCCCTAGACCCTTTGGTGTACGCTTTCGACACCCCTGGGGTCATGCTTCCGTTCTTAGGATACGGCGAGGCAGGTGCCGAGAGGGGAGTTAAACTTGCATTGATCGGTACGTAAGTCCCGGATGTCTTTTGGGCCCTCATTATTGGGTGTCCTTCTATGTGCACACGCCTCATAACCTTCTTTCTCTTCAGCGGGAATCAAGGAAGGCTTGTATGATACGGAAACTCTCGCGAGCTATCTGCTCTACCGTCTGAACGTGTTGAACCCAAGCTGTAAGTTGGCCAGAATCTAAATCGGTCACTTTGTCTCACTATTCCCGACACTTCTTCCCCCTTCTTCCTTCCTTTCTTTTTTGTGGTCTGCTAATAGCTCCAGCATATCTGCAAATCTTACCGGCTGGATCTTCACCCACAATTGACCTGGAAGAATTTCTTAATCTAGTGGCTCACCGCATGGGCATGGTAATGCGCGGAGGAATCCCTGACCTGGAGCGGGCAGCCCGATACTTCGTCCGCTGGTGGAGAGAAGAGGGCGGTTTAGTGGCTGCATCTTCCTCACTGCAGACTGAACCTTCGGGATCCGTTGGGACAGTGACACAGGGGTGGGGTTTCGATTTTCAATGGCAGCTGACCCCTGAGGAGTTGGCCTCCGGTCGATCAAGGGAGGTTATTGTCCAGGAGAAGATGGAAGGATGTATATTGGATCACCTGGACCATTCGAAGAAGGATGAGAGTGAGGAGAGGAACGTCAGTGCGACGCAGAGAAAAAAGATGCAGGTGGCAGAGATCAAGGAAAAGAGACGTTTAAAACAAGCTAAGAGGAGACCAGGACCTACTCGTTCATAAATATTTCTTGTTTGTTATCATTTTTCTAAAAGCTCAGGTATCACTAGAAAAGTCACATGAAAATGTAATATTCATGTTTAGAGATGTCGATAAGTCCTTCTTAGCTCAGTTGGTAGAGCGCGTCACTAGTAAAATATCTGTCATGACGAGGTCAGTCGTTCGAGTCGGCTAGAAGGAATTGCATGTAGTCGCGGTTCGTATGTTTTTTTTGAAGAAGATTTTTTCCTTCTTCGGCCAGTAGTTCTTAGGGTACATAGCACTTGAAATTGAATGGAAACATTAATTGTATTCCGCTAGATCATCATTTTATAAGTATAAGGTCCATCCCTAACTTGAAGCCTCGGCCTCAAGAGGCCAAGACATATTTCCCCATATCCCTTTACTCTCCCAAAATGAGAAAGGCACTGCTAATAAAACAGCGATATTAAATTAAGATGATGTACTAATACCAGCAGATGTGGATCTACCAAATCGGTTGGTTACTCCCCAAGTCCTACGCCTTTGGCTACACAACATTTCACATAAAGTGGGTACACTACTACACTTTAGTTTGATAGTTAACACTAAACATGCCACATTTTGGAACAGATACTAATTCACCCTCAGTCGTGGACCGCGAACGCAAGCAAGGCGCCAGGTGACGGTGGCACCCATTTCTTCCTGTATCATTGACCAGAGGTGCTGTTTCTCCGGCTCTGAGAAGGTATCCCATGACTGCTGATGTAGGGAAAATATCAGCTTGGGAGTACCAAGGAACAGAGAGACAAGTCGATATGCTTCTTCAATCGAGGACTCGGCCACTTCCAACGTAACTTCTGATAACGGCAGGAAGACACGTTGTTTATCCACGAATCTCTGAATGGCATTGGTGATGCGAGTCGGCGATTGGGCTTCAATGAAAAGCGACTTTAGGTGGGGAGTCAGGTTGACAATGCTTTCAAGGACAACAATATCATCGTCATTAGAAAGAGTTACCTCCAAGGTCGACAACGAGCAGTTCGAATGCTCCAGGANGCTAGGGATCAAGCCAATAAAAGAATAACCATCGAGAGGACCGCATACTTGAAGACTTTGGAGACGAGGAGCAGTGATGCTGAGCAAGAGGGCTGCATCGCAGCATCTCAAAACCTCCAGTTTGGGGAGAACAGTTCTCTCAGTCAGAAACAAGTCTGGAGCATCCTCGATGTGGCCAAATAAAGTGCAGTCCAACATATTTGGCATCTGTTCGAGTAAAGATCCGATATGACCAGAATTTTTGGGCTGTAACCCGTTGAAATCGAGCGCCGAGATCGCGCAACGGGTTATTTGAGACCAGGGCGCATAGATCATATAGTTCTCGATATGGCCCGTGAAAGTGACAGAGGTTAAAGACGGTGCTGAAGAAAAGATGTCAATGTCAACCAATGGAAAGGTTTCGTTGGAAATGGGCATGAAATCAATCAAAACTTCTTCAAGCGAGGTACCCAACATCTCCGCCTCTCGGGTGATATATCCTAGTGTATCAACATCAATTCCCCATGCATGGAAAACTGCCCATCTATGGGACTCGTTTAAAAGAAGACCAAAAAGTTGATCAGCAAGAGATTCTGTGACGTCTAGTGGGGCTTGGAACCTAAGACGATGCGGTCTTGAACGAGTTAGCGTCTCTTTGAGCAGATGGACTTGACCGTGTGCAGAACCAACACGAATCATCGCCCAGAGTGACGGGCAAGATATGACAGCATTCCTCCAAGCTGTGCAGACCCACGAAGAGAGGTACGGGCCAAGATAGAAGCGGTTTGGATACGAAAGTCCTCGATACTCTTCGGTGTTGTCGTCTACCTCCAGTTCATACTTGGCAATCTCGCACAGGATTTCGGGAGGAACACGTCGTACGGGATGTAATGCGGCCTTTATCTCTGAAATAGAGGTCTCGAGACGTTCCTTGACAGAGGTTAGGATACTGAGTGCGGCAGCGACGCCCGAGAGTTCATCTGAAAGCACTGCCAGTCGTTCTTGCAGCAAGATGGCTTGTTGGTCTGATGGAACAAAAGTTCTGTCCCTTGAGAGTGCCAATTCAACGCAAGGTTCAGAAAGTACCACACGCATCGCATCGTTAAGCGGAAGCAGCATCGCGCAGTGTGAACAGGGAAGTCCAAATGAGATAGCGGCCATGATGGGGATATAAGGATTTGGTGGGATATGAGAGGGATCTCAATTGGAATCGTGATTCGGGGTCTGGATGGTCGCTGAGGCTGAGGGGAGAAGGGCGTTAATAATCAAGTTGGATTCATGAACCTGAGTATAAATACCATTGTTCGAACTCCGGGCCGCGAATGGATGTGTTCGCATCACGTGGTTAATTTGACCTCAAAGGTAAGTACCGGCCCCGGGTGCCGCGACTGCTTGACCAGTGACTTCAGCACTTCGCGCCGAAGGAACAATACAAGTTGAATACATGTCTTTCGTTGGACGACTTTTCAAACGGATTTTCAATCCAGTAAGCTATCATCCTACTACAGTGTTTACCCTCTTTAACTCGTATGTAAGACTGGATTTGTAGGCAAAGATCTTGAAGGTTCGAATCCATCGTCGTCTTTCATACTCTGGTCTCTGAAGTTACATCTAGGAAACGCATTCTACGAGCATGTACATCCAATAGTAGGCGCGTAGTATGCTGCCAAAGCTGCACTCTCTTGGTGTTTATACTTCCCCATCCCAGGCAGGCGGACAAAACGAACGGTAAAATATCGCAATACAGAGGATGTTTGGCATTATATTGGTGGTGGTAGGCAGTTGCCAAGTGAGTGCATATAAACCTTCTATGAACCAGGCAACTCAATCGTATATGGTTACCCAGTTCAATGGTCTGCATGGCTCGCACATACTCGACCCAATCCTCCTACTATCCAAGTAATCTCTCTCTTTCCTCCGTAAAAACTATCTATTCTATTAAAACTTATCTCAACTCTCTACTCGACTTCAGGAGCTCCAATTAGACCTCGCACGTCGACAACGAGTCTTGATGAATGCTGCCGTGATTGAAGCCCGCGACCGCCAGGAAAAACATCTACTAGAACAGCAGCGACTCCAAAGCACACAAGCTCTCGAACAACCACCCGAAGACAAAGCTATATTGCCGGAACCACCTGCGGAATCGGTTCCTTCGTCCCCTCGAGGGCAGCCTCCTCCAGACCACCCAGTTTCTGCAAGTCTACAAACTTCTCCGCAAGAAGATGCCAACCCAGGAGAGCCTGCGGATTCCCCTTCCACCCTTCCTAAAATGCCCTCAGCCGAAAAATACGAGCCTGAATCGTGGACTCCCAGAGCCCGTACTAGAGGTCGTTAAAATCTCAAACAGGTCCACATCATACATGCCGGCTACTCTAGTGTATCACCTCACAGTATCCCTACTTCTAATTGAGTCTCCCCTTTCATATTGTAGTGCTATTTTCCCGTTCGAAGTTGACTTCGAGCTAACTAAGATTCAGGGTGGTGATGTCGCTTCGCCTCGGACCGACGCCCGGTTTTACAGCTAACTCCATAACTGATACATAGACCTCCTGGGATGAATGTCATAGCGGCAAAAGCTTACGCAACGCCTCATAATTCCCCCACTTGAGCCAGCTAAAACCTGCGGCACTGTGTCTGGAACCTTGGTAGGCGATCGTCAGGTCGGGTTTCTCGTAAAGCTGACATGCATAGGGACTTCCTGGTATGGCAGGCTTTGTCATCTCCWTGAAAATTCCTGGGGYGGCCATTCAGTCKTGTAGAAAAGTCCATATGATAAAGCAGAGGTGGTGGAGATGAAGTGTTCACGTAAAAGTGCTTGAAATTATCTGAGCGGTATAGGTGTTCCGTGGTAGCGTATCACRTTCTTGACTATTATGTAAGCATCTTCTGTCTTCCCTTCACTTCCAGCGCTCATTTTCTCCTGGCCACTCATCGTCATTCGCACGCGTTCAAAASAGAATTGGACATCTCTGCTCTCWTCTTGCTGAACAAACRTTTTTGGTTGTCATATGTGAGAAGCCTCCGTTAGGTACCATTTTTGGCCCTACAAACCTGGGAACCTCTTTCTGAACGCGCATCTGATCCTGAATACCCAAATCTTAATCCTTCCCACCACCCACTCTCTCTCCACGTCAATAAGGGTACGCCTTTATGACTGGGATCGGACACCGGCCTGCTTCGCTCGAAATTTGTTACACGAGTGCGGTAGTCTTTCGCAGGCTGATAGTACTAGAGCACCGTATGAAGAAGAGGTGGTGGTGGCCAGTTATCAAGTAGGCACAAGAGGGCAGATGAAGTACCAGTGTCCATGAATGAAGGTAGACGTTGCGACGAGACCCGAGGAACATTGTCCGGTTGTTCTCCAGCCACTGCGCCCCACGCAGTGCCGTTAAGATCCAAGTCTGATAATATTCCGATGTTAATTCCAGAGCAATCAAGCGAAGAGGCATGACTGACAAACCAAAATCACACACGACGATCCCATGCAGACACAGCACTTGTAGCTTGGGCGTTTACTGCCCCTGGGTTCTTCGACGCTCTTATTTGCCAGTGGGGTGAATGATGTCGGCGTAGTAGAGCATCCTTGTGAGCGCCGTTCTTCAAGCGCAGTAATCGCATTCCTGGTACACACTGTCGACTCCATACCTCCACTTCCATAGTCATCGAGCGCTAGGCGTATGTCGAATGGGAATCATCCAGGAAGATCTATCATCTCTGCAAGGAGCCTAGTCTCAGATGCATAAGGAGAGTAGACAGACAGGTGGAAATAGCTCCATCCGTGACTTTAAAACCAGTGATCAATCCGTCGATTGATGGATACGGCAAATTCTTTCGAAGAGAACGCGAACAGCTATGATGAGAGTTGGGAAGAGGGCAGTAGAGGGACACGTGTGTAGCTGCTGGATGTCTCCTTCCCACTCATTTGGATACCACTTGAACGAGAGGCATTGGCGCAGACCTTTTTCTCAAGGGAAATCGTGGGAGTGGAGAATACAAATGACTCATGCCAAAGTTCACGCGTGCCATTCCGTAGCACTGCATTGCCATTACATAGCGTCTGAACCTGTGGCGGAGTATGTACCATAAACGACACACACACCGTGTGTAGTAGTAGTAGTAGTTWSGCCACACCTATGACAGGACTTGTGGTTTGAGGGCGTCAGATCTTCAAGGGTCTGACAGAGTTATCCTTTCCCAGCTTGCGCCAATGGCTAAGGCATATGCTTTTGATCTGTATCTTGCACATGTCACATACAGTGAGTCGGGATGTGCAAGTCTACCTGGCTATGAGCGTCGGTATGGCGGATATGAAACTTCCGATGAGTATGATTATGACGACTCTGGCATTGATCCCAATGCTTTGGAAATGGACGACTCGGAAGTGGCCGAATCTGTGTCTTTCGAGTGTTATGCGCTGGATGGAATGCCTATGAATACAATTGGCTTGGATTCCGACTGTGAAGAATGTGACGATCTGCAGAGTTATTTCGTCCACGGAGAAATCACTGAGAGGGAGAAAGAAACTGATTTCGAGCGCGAGGAACGCGATGTGAGTAGTTGAAGACGACCCCATATATTACCATGTAACTGACTGTTGACACATCAGTAGTATGGCACTTTAACATACAGTTTGTCAACTTCATCAATCATCCTTTGCATTTCCCTTACCTCCCTTTCAAGCTTGGAGACGTACCGCCATTATCATTTCGCCGAAGTTCTCTGAAAATACAAAATTTACTCCAGGAGATATAACCGACTTTGCTTGCAAAGCGCTGCAAAACTCTGTCTCAGAAGTGCCATCGGCAAAAGAGAGCAGATTTATCGAGACTGTGATCACTTGGTGTAGTACACATCGTAGTGTGGCAGTTTCTCAGCTCCAGCGAATGGTACAAGCCTTGCGCAACACTGCAGATCGTTGGAATGACGCGGACTTGTTTGTTCGTGCGATGAAAGCATCCGGAGTGGATCAAAGCATTGCCTTGTTGGGCGTGGACGGTTTCGTATCAGCATATCAAGCGTTCGAATGGGATAAGATCAAGGACTTGTGAGTATATACTACCTCAATTCTTTAAGCTCTTTCTACAACCTTTACGCCCAGATACTCTCACGTGATTTTGAATGATAAGTCGAATTCTCTACGTGTACAGATGATAGAACGTTTGCTTGCTGCAGCAACTGAGCAGAACGACGAGGTTGTCATTGCTTGGGCTCGTGAACATCGTGACCTCATCTTGACGCATATTCAACGACTAAATGTCAAGGAGGTGGACTGTGTCCTTCACTTCCTCAGATCAAAGGATAACGCCGACGATTTCCTGAAAGATGTGTAAGTTCACAATCACTCCGTGGTTCCAATTCTGATGACACACTTCGGGACTGTATCAGCTTCATTCCACGACTCCAAGCAGTGCAACCTAAGAACGTGCCTATGTGGTCCGTACTCCTCAAGCGACTGCGCGAGATGTCTCATTCGGATCCTCCCTCTTTTGACAAAGTTACAACATCGGAATTAATTGACGGCAGTCTCACGAGGATCCAGAAAAAGCTGCACGCGTTCCCGACTAAGGTGCAATCGCACAAGAGCTATACAGGCACCGTGACAAAGTCCGAGGTCATGGACACAGATTCCGTCTACGAATTCGTAACTTTATGCATACATCTTGATGCAGTCAATGTTCTTCCGAACGTCTTCCAGAAGATGTGGGATTCCAGGCGCAAAGCGTTGGCAAAGAATGCCCATTTATCACCGTCTCAGTACTATGCCTCACTCACGCCTAGATTTGAGAACTTAGTGACCGCTACGCCAGCTCTGGGTCCTGCATTTGTGCTTTACTTTCGACATGCAGCACATGCACTGGTCAGTTTCACAGGAGACGGCAGTAAAGCATTCAGAATTGCACTTCGAGGAGCAGGGCGTCCTATAGACGTTCTGAAGGAGATGTAAGTTTACCCACTCCCTGCGCTTCGTTTCTCTCATTTTCTGTCATAGATTTACTCCAGAGAGGATAAACGCATTGAGCAAAGAGCAAGGCTATTTCAAAAGTTTAGCACAGTGGATCCATGCTACTTTGCGACCGGAAGCATCGACCACTGAACAGAAAACACAACTAAAACACCTTCTCGAACTCTGTATTGCTGAGATCTTCTCGCATTTCGATGCCGGTCAACTGGTGACATCTGCGTCGCACTACAGATACTCTYRCATGCATGCACGGAGTGAGACCGCTACAGATTTACTCCGATTGTGCTTTGATGTGCAGGTTCCCGCCTTTGCATCTCATATTCTGGATAAGATACTGCTGTGTCCCTCATCATCAGAGCTCGCCTACATTCGACAAGGTCTCTCCGGAGTTCTCAAAGAGCTCTAGACTCTATTGAGTCAACGAAAATTGTCCCTTACAGTGGCTCCATTTTCTGCTTTCGCTGCGGAAGTCTTGAAAAAGTTTGCGAGGCACGTCNTGGGATCGAAAMCCCACAATGTCATCTCTTTGGCCCAGCTCCGAGCTGTTGGGTGTGGGTGTACTCATTGCACGCGTCACTTGACACCGTTTCTAATCAGTTCTAAACGGGRACTCATTGTTCGTGAGATAAAAGATRTTCGCACACACTTRGAGGGCCGTCTTGCTCTTGAACCCCGGTCTTGGGGCATGAAGTGGGAAACGGTTCGACGTGGATCTCCTCACCAGCTTGTGGTGTGTATGAATCAATTCAATCGCATATGCCATACTCTTACACTTCTCTTTTGAAAGATTACTAAACCAGACAGTATGGTCGCAGCTGGAGAATACGCTGGCAAGCAGTCAGAAGGCCTACGGCTACTTGGGATGTTGGGAACAACTGCTCAACAGCAGCAAATACTTGGAAGAGATTATGTATGGGTGGTGGGAGTCATGGCANGGAACATGGCACCACCCCTTCTCCCTGTAGTTGTGTCGCGTCCAACGACCACCGGAAAACGACCCGCTAATACAAACGCCAATGCGGTCCCGGCAAAGAAAGCTCGACGGGCATGAGGGGACTCTACTGGTTTATACTGATAACTTAAGCTTTCTGTGTATTGCATATTTAAATGTCTAGTAAATTTCGCATAGTTGCGGCGTCAAGTCTTCCGTTTGATTACAAAGCGGAACCTCTCTTCTCCTAAACTATCATCTGTAGACGCGTCCATTTTCCTTCGCTGGCGCGTCAAATTTGTCTCTTCCTGATTGCACTCTGTACATTATTTGAACTGGAAGGAAAATTATGNCCAGTGATCTTGACAGGTAAGACGACCACCGCACATTTCTTTACAGATCGCCATTTGAGGTTGTTTAGTCCGTTACATACGAGGTTAACTTCCGCGCCAGGCAGATAGCACAATTATCACAATGCGAAACGATCTCGGAGGAACAAGTGAAGAGACTATGTTTGAAGGCGAGGGAGATATTGATTGAAGAGGGAAATGTACAAGTTGTAGATTCGCCAGTGACGGTACTTCTTCATTCGTTGCTTTCGTACGATGTAGAATGCTGACAGTTTGCATTTCCAATTCATTAGATATGTGGGGATATACACGGGCAGTTTTTTGATCTTATGGAGTTGTTCAAAGTGGGGGGTTCTTGCCCCCAGACCAATTACTTGTTTATGGGTGCATACTGTACTTTCGCTCTTCTTCCACGTCACTGATTCCTTCCCAGGGGACTTTGTTGATAGAGGATTCTATAGTGTTGAAACGTTTCTCCTTCTTCTGGCCCTCAAAGTCCGCTATCCAGAACGAATTACTCTTATCCGAGGAAACCACGAATCACGACAAATCACCCAAGTTTATGGATTCTACGACGAATGTCAGAGGAAATACGGGAACAGTAATGTGTGGAGGTGGTGCTGTGAGGTCTTCGACTACCTTGCACTGGGTGCTATCGTGGATGGAAGGGTGTTCTGTATACACGGCGGCTTGAGTCCGAATCTACAGACTATAGACCAGGTGCGTGGTCCTTTAAACGGAGGAGCATTAGTAATCCGAAATTCCATCTCTTTAGATAAGGGGAATAGACCGGAAGCAGGAAGTCCCTCACGATGGTCCAATGTGTGACCTATTGTGGTCTGACCCTGACGGTGGGTCTGTTCAATTCTTTCGTACCAGCGGAGAGCTCATGGTGCATAGATATTTCTGGATGGGGGCTCTCTCCAAGGGGTGCGGGGTTCCTCTTTGGAGCGGATATCACAAAAACATTCGCCCACCACAATGCCATCGACCTGATTGCACGAGCACATCAACTTGCGATGGAGGGATACAAACTCATGTTCGACCAGACTATTGTCACAGTCTGGAGTGCACCAAATTACTGCTATAGGTTCATTCTTCTCTTCATTCCAGAGACTATTGTGTGTTGACAACCCGATTATTTATAGGTGCGGTAATGTCGCGTCCATCTTGGAGCTGGATGAGCATCTGGGACAAGAGTACAAGGTATTCTCACATGCACCAATAGTGAGTTTCCGTTGTGGCCCTTCATTCCTTTATGTTTAACCAGAAACCTTCGTGTAGGATGTCAGATCTGTCCCTGCAAAACGTCCCCCAGCGGACTACTTCTTGTGATAACAATGTATAATACCGACTGCTACTGGTTGTTCCCATGTTTTTGTGCTTGCTTGCTATTTTGTTTCAGTTCATTTGTATCAAGTATACTTGTTTAGGACTTGCGTTCCATATTCCCTATTTTGTTGGCACGGCTAGTGACCACTACTGCCGATTTACGAAGACATAAGCTTTGCTCTCCCTGCCGTCGTTCACACACAGTCGCTTGGCTTTACAGACCTAACAACCAGCCGACAGTTTATCGATGTCCTGAAATTCTGGTTCTCTTTGGTCCGACTCCTCCTGAAGACCAAGGACGTTCCATCGGAGCTTGCTGCTTCTCTCATCCAAGATTTACTACAGACAGATGCAGCAAAACTGCGCGACAGATCCTGAAGCTGTAAGAGATGTTATCCAGTCTCGTGTCCAAAAACTTCGTGCCATCCTTTCATCCACTCGCATGTTTCCAGTCGGAATCCTACAAGGGATTTTATTCGCCGTGGAGGGCTCTCGAGACGATCTCTATTTCAATGCCCCTTCGCGGGTATGGCCTCTCTCCTAGGTTAGTGTTCTCTGGAGGAGTGCAGCGCTCACCTCATTATACCTCTCATTACCATCTCTTCAACATCTACGTTCTTGCAAGCGCCGACAACCTCGACGATCTTTCAGATAAAGGTTATACAGCCTTTTTCGAGAGTGTTGAAACGCTAGACCTCCACGTATTCAATTCCAAAGATAGTCTCCGGCCCATTTTATCGAACCTCCAGAAGTTACAGCTCTTGCACTTGTACTTACTGCATGAAGGCCAATACAGATATCAATGGTCACGTTCTTGCCATGTCTCCGCCATGCACGACCGTCCCTTCTCGTTGTGCTACAGGCGCGTTTTTCTATCCAGGATGCAAGCAGCAGAAAGTTCATGGGGCCGAATGAGTTGGGGTGGAGATGGATCTGTGAGGATCCTAAAGTTAAGAATCGTATCTCTGTGATAACTATGCTACAGCTCCTGAATGAAAAAGATTATACGTCCAGAGTTCTGATACTATGATAACTCGTTCGCCAGCTGCTGGTAGAGCTTAAACTCTCTGCGTTCAGAGGCTACTTGAGCGGAGTCTTGAACAAGGAAATCTCTCAATGGGGAGTCCGTTATTTGAATGCTACAGTGTAAATGAATGGACCTTCATCCCCGTGGACAACAATAGAGTGAAAGGTCCTTCTCACCTGGAAGTAGACATTGACGCGTCGACCCCGAGTTTGCGCGTGGGTATGATGATGTGACAGACGCGATCTGTCACGTCACATTCCATCTTTACAAGTTACCTCCGCGTTGGCGCTTGTATTCATCGTCTGGACAGTGAGCCTGATCCTGAGGACGTGTCTGTATAGTGAAACCTGACCTTATCACAGGTGTTATATCTCCAGTGTATCTTTATTCTTTTCGCATCTAGTGAAACCCCTAGCCAGTGGAAATCCGCTGCATAACATTGATGCGTGCACGGAACAACAGTTGGACGACGTAACTCTGACAGAAAAATCCTTGCGCGTCATGGAGACTACGAAACCTGTGAATGATTTATGCGAAGTGCTATCCATCAGCTCCGACTCTGACGAGGAGGAAGCCCCCAAAGCCAGTACCAGTCGAGTCACTGGGGAAATACGACAATCTGCTCCAGATGCCACCACGAACACGCGGAGAAAAACTCTTTCATCTCCCAAGAATTCCACGCTGTCATCTCGTCCCAACAAACGGACTCGGAGAAATTCTGGTAGTGACAGCTCAGACTTGTCTTCTGCTCCTCCGAGTCCCATACAGCCGCTGCAACCTAAGAATCAAAATTCTGGGTCAGACCTTATTCAGGGGGAGAGATGGAAACTTCCCTGTGAGGGTGAATACGTGTGGATATCAGTGGATCTGCATGGGAAGCTATTTGACACTTCCAATGTTATGATGAACGAACGAGCGTGGTGGCCAGCCAAGGTACGGAACACTCCCTTGATGTTTTTATCAAGCCATAACACATCACTCGATAGGTTACACACGCAGAATTAGGGTCTCTTAAAGTTTCCCTCTACGGTGTCTTTTCCACTCACACACTTCCTATCGATCACCCCAACGAACGAAACATACTACCCCTCACAGACTCCCTAGGTCGAGTGCGGTTCAACAAACCATCGTTCTCCCTCTCTTCTGTTGTCAAAAACGCCCCTCGAAAACGGCGGAAGACTGTCAACGAAGATGAGTTGCGCAATGACTGGCAAGAAGCATTGAATCAGGTTCTTCAGGAGAAAGAAGATGACGAGGATGGGTTGCCAGATGTTGGATTCGCGATGAGTGCAAGTAGCATCCGTGCCACACGAACAAGGCGAGCTAGGAAGGAGACCGAAACCATTGATGTGGACGCAGAAGTCGCAATGCAAATTGACGCAGTGCAGAAGGAACCTGCAGTCCAAGATGACCTACTCACAATACCAGGTGAATGTGTTCTTGCGAGGGTACGAGGAAAGACCGAGTACTGGGCAGCAAAAATCAAGGCCTTTGTTCCTCCTGCACGGAGAGGTGACGAGAAGGGAAAATACACCGTCGAATTTCTGGACGGATCTACCACGGACATCCCAAGACACTGGTTTTACGCATCGTTTGAAGACGAATTTGCTACTTGCAAGGTATGTGTTCCGTAACCCTGTCGTTACAACGAAACCTGATGATCTTGTAATTTAGTTAGGCGCGTTTGAGTCTGCTGCTGCAGACGAAGAGGATGGTGATACATCTGACGAAGATGACCATGTAACTTCCTCTCGATCAGCTAGTCCAGAAGCGATGCAGCCTCCGCCATCTCCAGCTGCATTCAAAAGATTGACAGTTCATAGGCAATTTGCCTACACAAAACCCGTCTTAAAAGCCGTGCTAAACAATTCGTATCCCCCTTCCAGACGATTGCATGACAAATTCATGGCTGGCGGACAAGCAAGACAGTCCACAAATGAGGAAGCANGGCTGAGAGGAACTGTAGACGTCCGCGAACTGAGAGAGTTACGGAGATGCTTGATGGATTGGTGCCTCAGAGATGAGCAAAAGGGGACCCTGATCGTTTCTGAAAGTGATAGCACCAGCGTCTCTCGAGACAATGGCCACATTATGGTGGCAACACCAATTCATGAAGTACGTCCTTTCCCCCAGGCTCGCGTTTTCCTGTCTTACAACAGAAATAGGAACAACATGTCATTGATGTAGACCGAATGGGTTCTCCTGCTCCGACACTCGTCATTTCATCTCCCGGTCCAGATGGANCTCCTGAATCTTCTTTTTGCCCGTCAGAACCTGGAGAAGGTGTCCCTGTGGATGTAAGGCGTCCATTTCCATCCTCTGGTGYACCGAAGTTCACTAATTTCTCGAGCTTTTAGGACCTCGATGAAAATGTTGCTCYTACTCAGACTACCCTTCGTGGAGACGATGACACCMTTGCCCAAGAGAAGATTTCTAGTGCTGGCATCGAGGTATGGTTCTCTTACCCGTTTGTTGAAATACAAATTCATTAGTCACAGCCCATAATTCTTGGGGAGGATGAGTCCTTATCTTTGGATATCACAGATACAGGGCCAGTAATTGCTGTACGATTCGTCTCCCAGTGACAAGTGCTCATACTAACGATAGCGCAGCCTACCGAATCGCGTGTAAAAACTGCCGATACAGAAACCCTCCAGAAACCGAGACAGGTGGGATGCTCCTCGTATGAGGCCCTGTCCCCTCTGGAAAGGCTCAGTGTGCGTGAAAAACTTTCCTCCTATCCTAACAAACTCATGGATTGGAGCTAGTACTGCCTAAACGTTTTGCTCCCCGAAGCCATCATCCAAATACTTCTGTGGCGGAACGGCAAACGCGATTCTGTGGATGTCCTCGACCCAGAAGTTGAAGAAGGTCTTCACCAGAAAGGAGAGGAACTAAGGAAGGAGACGGATTTCGTGTTTGATGTGATGCGGATGCGAAAGTTGAAAGAAGATGCTCTAAGGAGAGCGAACGGAGGCAAGAAAAAGGCTGCAACAGAAGAAAAGGTTCCTCTGTCAAGCTCGAGATTGAAACGAACTCGCAGCACTGTGAGATAATAAGGCCCAAATCTTATTGAAACCATTACTGTACATTTTATAGCTCTGTAATCGTTACTATTGGGAAGGAGGTTAAATAATACAGCATAATCATCAGCCTGAGGTGAGGCAATGCGGCGTTCACTCTGTGTCAATCCCAAACATGGATATACAAGAAACACGTATTTCCGCTCGAGAACTCCGGTTTCCTNCCCACCTCTTTCCACTGGTCACCTCCTTTTGGCACCCATTCACGACTCGGACGACGATGGACAAACTCGTGGCTCTCGTAGATACTTCTAAGCCTTCCCTGTATATCTCCTTACTGTCTATTACGTTCAATCCAACGGCGTGGAACATTGTCGCGCAAAATGGTGTGTATTTTCCTCCCTTCGATTCATAAACACGTGTTAATGTATTTAAACAGAGTACAGAAACAAAACTATAACGCGTATGTTTGGAGGAAACCCGAAGGCAGGATGCTACTTTCTTGCCTTGATGATATTCTCTTTTGGAATTCTCCGTGATTTCCTGTGCGTATCTACTCGTTTCTTTGACAAGGGGGTGAACAGGGGCTAATTCTCATTTTCATAGGTATCATCAAGCATTAGAAGATCAACCTCGCCTCGCTATGCTTCCAGAGCAATATGCCACTATTGTACCAGCAACACTCATCGGGCTCGGTCAACTCTTTGTATTGAGCTCGACGTGGGCGTTGGGGGTTACTGGCACATTCCTTGGAGATTACTTTGGCATTCTTATGGACCATCGTGTTGAGGGGTACGTCTATTCAGTGTATCTTTGAATGCAATGGTTGATAAAACATTTCCCAGTTTCCCATTCAATTTCCTCCACGATCCCATGTATGTTGGAAGCACAATGTGCTTTGCGGGAACTGCTCTCTGGACTGAACGCCCCGCCGGTTTATTCATCACCGTGTTCGTGTACCTGGTGTACATTATCGCCTTGAGGTTCGAGGGGTACGTTTTCACATTTCTAAGTACGGATTCATGTTCTCGTTACTGATGGTCTTGGTTATCATTCCGTAGACCGTTCACGGATATGATCTACGCCAAACGCGAAGAAGAAAGGGCGGCCAAAAAGCAGTGATCCCCTCCGCCCTTTACGACAATTTACGACAGCCATAGGACTTTGGGATCCCACTAAATGTACTTAACTACACCTTATAATCTGTCTCTCTACAAATATAGCGTCCTTTCAACAGGCGTATTAGTATTTAAACCGTCTCGTATGACGCGTAACTAAACATAGCTGCAAAAACGAACTGGGTCTTGGTTGAACAAATTTATGGCAATAAACAATATGTCTATTTGAATCTAGCTCTCTACCACTGTTGTTGGAAACAAAAGCNNTACCAAGGAAAGGCTTGTGCATGGTAATAGTATGGATGGATACAAGTAGACTACTGGAATAAGAATCGAGGTACAAATGCGCAATGAAAACGATGCCTGTGAACTCCATCCCTCTTTCCTTCGAGTGTAACGGTGTGAACTGGAGTGTCATGGAGGTCTTGACCATGGTGATGAGAATGGAGTGTCGGTGTGCTTGTCAATTCGTGGGAGGAATGATCTGGATGGCTGAGTTCTAGTTGTAATATTAGATATCTTCTTCTACTATCTCTCTCTCGTGCTGTGACTAAACCTCACCACAGGAATCGAAAACAACACTGACATCCATTCTCGCCACCATGGTCAAGACCCTGCCTTCGTATTGGCGCATTTGAAGGAAGGAGGAAATAGTGTAGATCTCATTGCACATTTGTATTTTGATTCTTATTCCACTGGCCTGCTCTTCATGTTTTGCATGTGTATTACATACTTCTACTTATTGGTACATGTTCGCGATGTGATGTTGGAAGTAGATGTAGATGCCCAACATGCATATTTTTAATTCAGACCTGACCATTCATGCACAATCATGCAATAATTCTTACCAAGTCTATCTGCTGATGAAGAACTACGCAGAAAACCAATCAACCTTGTGGTTGTGCTGCCCATAGGCCCTTTCTTCCCAGTCCAACAGGTCTGCAGATTCAATGGAGTCAATCAACACCTACTGCTTACGATTTACATATTCTTGACTAAGCCCTTACCGGTTGCCTGCGAAGGAAACAACCATCTAGAGGAGAATAGCCATGAAATTGGTTTGTGGTGTAGAAAAGAGGCTGCCATATAGTATCTAACACATAATAAGTATGGAGGTAGTTCTGGAGTGTTAAACCAAAAGCATCCCAAAAACGTATGAAGCAAACCTACTGGAACACTTGGAATACTATCCACAGATCGCCACGAATCCTCCTGCGTTCAAATGAATAGTCGCGATCCTGTGATGGCTCGATGACGATTTGATTGAGGTCCGGTAGAAATGTATCACCAAAAAACCGAAGAGATATTGTAGGAGAGACGCCCAGTGGAAGTGGTTGTCTATCCGGGACTGGCCCCTGACACGGAGAAGTTGCAATTTCTTGCATCTGGACAAGATGATATCAACGCGCGGGGGAGCCTGACCCTCAAACTCCAGCATGGTTAAATTCTCCCATTGGAAGGCATCGATGATACCTTCAATGGTGGGAAGGCTAGGAATGAACAAAACTCGGAGACTGGGTAGATGTAGTAGTGAGAAGAATCTTCGACAGAGATCCGGTTCAGGAGGTAATACAAGAATTTGCAGGATGTGGAGATGGTTGAGGGTGACAAGATTGCTGGGGAGTAACGAGACGTCGATGTCTTCCATGCCAAGTTTACAATAGTCTAGGTTTGGCGTGCGTGCAACGACGTCAAGGAATTGGTGTGATTCGCCACGGGTCCAGATGCCATATGGCCCACAGAGCGTCGTAAGTGCGTCCAGATTGACCGTACAACGACAAAGGGTACTTGAGTCGGCACGCAAGCTGTCGAGCTTGGGCATTCTACTGAAAAGAGCATCGAGTTGAGCGGGATTCATCTCGTCAAAGGCAATCCCATCAAGCTCAGCTTGAACCAGGTTGTCGAAACGTCGAGAACCTGATAATAAAACGTCGAGTAGGGCAGAATGATGGGTAACCAGTGCAATATCGCAGGCTTCAACTAGACGGGGGGATATGAGCTGTGCAATTGTAAGCAGGAGAGGCATGTTTTCTGGGTCAATAGGTCGGTGTTGTTTCACTGCTATGGATGGTGTCGAAGGAATGGAACGGCTGACCCAGAGAGCCAGCAGTTTATCTGCGTTTGGGGGAGGATCATNCCTAAGTGTGACGTTGATATTGCTCCAGAGACGCGACATAGACGTAGCAGCACGTCTCCAGGTGCGACAAACGTATGTCAAGACCCACGGTCCACGACTGATATCCCAAGGACATGATTCAGACTCCAATCTCGGTGTCTTTAAATGAAGGAAGATTTCCTGCCAGATTTCAAGAGGAAGTTCGCGCATGGGAGATAGAATAGAACGGTAGCAAGATCTGCGGCCTTCTACAAGCTCTTTCCTCTTTTGCAGCTTGCTCATCAACGACTCGATACGCTCTAATTCAGCGGTAGCTGCTTCTATGTTCTCTTCTACGAACGAGATTTCGCAAGCCGAGGGTCATTCATTGGTGGATAGTAAATGCTGCATGCGAGTTTCCATAACTGTGATAAAGGCTTGCGAGATTGAAACTGTTCAAAACATCAAGAAACACTGAAACAGAAAGAGATTTTGCCAGTGACCACGTGTGCGTTCGGCCCGATGGCGGCAGGACCCGGGAAAAATCTGCGTCATATTCGATTCCATCCCAGGATTCAGTTTCTTGCTCTCTAACTTTTACATGCCGCCAGGGCCAGCGTTCAACTGGCTCTGCGTTGCTTCATCGGCTTTTGAAGTTCTATCTCATGCTACAAAAATTAGAGCCGCGCAGATAGCGCGTCAAACTGGAGCATGTACCCCCCACACTCGCGTCTACGTTGAAACAACTCCCTCTGCTTCCACAGAAAGACGGATAGATAATGGTACCGAAGACCGCACCATAGTATTTGAACCTATATTTGATGCTAAAGAATCAAAAGTTGAAGTTGAACTACCAGAAGTACGACAGAGTCCTTGTCTTCAGAACGGCTACTCAACCCTCTTTCTAGGCTGAGAATTCAACCAATGTACCCAGAGAAAATCTAATTACAAGCACACCAAACTATACTGCAACTCCTTCTCTTTCTCTTCGTCCACTTCAGGTTCGTTTATAACCTTATATTCGGCTGAAAAAAACAAGGCTTACTCGCCTAGAGGGCATTCCAAAAGAGACTACCGAAGCCCTCGATAGCTATGTGGTAGCTACTCCACTCGCTTCAGTCTCTGATGTGATATTTCAAACATCTGAGGTCCTGGATCAGTCTCCAGAAGTGAAGGCTTCATCTATAGAAGTTGAGCCTCCAGGTGCCGTTTTGTTCTCCCCTAGATCGTGTTCTATGCTGACCCACTTCTTCCAGAACCTGTTTTGGAGCATCAAGTGATTGAGGATAGTTACCGCAGACCAGACCTTCAGTCAAGCAAAGTGCCTTCCTCGAAATTGGCACGGCTGGTCCACTACGGAGGTATGTACCCCGCACCCACGCTCGTCAACTTCATGAGCTTGACAACATCGATTTCCAAGGTCTTGCTGCGTCTCTTGGATTCGGTGCAGCTTCGGAGTTCATCCGACCAACTGGAACCACATCCTCTGCGTTGATGAGTGAAGCAAATATCAAGCGGCTCGTGTCCAAACTTTCTCAAATGCGCGGCGCGGCGCTGAAGCTCGGTCAGTTCATGAGCATCCAAGGTAGAAATTCTCCTCTTCCAGATGAACTCGTAACTAACCTCAGATCCTAAGATACGCATCTACTCCCTCCCGAGATTGACAGGGTCTTCCGCCGGGTGCAAGACAGCGCTCATTATATGCCCGACTCTCAACTTCAAGTGAGTAGCCACAAACTTCAGAACAATGCACCCACTTAGTCGAACACGATAGAAAGTCTTGAGCACCTCTTTAGGTCCCTCGTGGCAATCTTCGTTCTCGTCGTTCGACCCAATTCCGTTCGCCGCTGCCTCAATAGGCCAGGTCCACAAGGCCACCCTTACTTCTTCTGCCTCGCCCACTGGCAAGGAAGAACCCGTCGCCGTCAAAGTTCAATTCCCCAACATTGCCAACTCGATTGACAGCGACTTGAGCTATATTCGATGGTTGTTAACAGCAAGCAAACTTCTTCCGAAGGGTTTGTTTCTTGATCGGACGGTGAACGTGATGAAACAAGAACTGGCTGATGAGTGTGATTATACACGTGAGGCGGGGTTCTTGAGGAGGTTTTCTTCGAGGGAGAACTTGGGCGGAGATGCGCGGTTCAAAGTGCCTTGGGTATGGGAAGGGAGTACAGAGCGGGTACTGGTTATGGAGCGCGTTTATGGCGTGAGCGTGGGTGAGGCTGAGAGGAGAGGTTGGTCACAAGAAGATCGGAACGATGTAGGCGCACTTTCTTTCCTCAGTTTTACACTTCTGACGAACGTATTGTTCCAAGATATCATCCCGTATTCTTGAATTGTGTTTGAAGGAGCTCTTCCACTTTCGTCTCATGCAAACAGATCCAAACTGGACAAATTTCCTTTGGAACGAACGCACTCGTCAAGTCGAACTCGTAGATTTCGGTGCCACGCGGGAGTACAGCAAGGAATTCATGGACGACTGGCTTCGAATTCTTCAAGCCGCTGCGTCTGACGACAAACAAAAGTGTATAGAAGCAAGTCTGCGATTGGGTTATCTTACTGGAGAGGAAGAACAGATAATGGTGGACGCACATGTCAAGTCCATGACGATGCTTGCAGCACCATTCAAGGAAGATACTGTTCAGCCATTCTCCTTCGGACCGGGCTCAGATTGGGAGCGTATTACGTCGGAGATCAGAGCACAAATCCCTGTGATGTTACAGTATAGGTTGACTCCCCCTCCAAGAGAGACGTACAGTTTAAATCGGTGAGGAGATTGGGAACCTTGCGGTACAACTTTTACTGNNATGTGAAACTTCAGGAAACTGAGCGGCGCTTTTCTRCTGGCTTCAAGATTGGGAGCAACAGTAGATGTAAGGAGGATATGGGAAGATGTTGTAGGCAATTATCGATTTGACTAGAACAAAGACGCTTGTCCCAGACGGTTGTAGCATGGGTCTCGCCAAAGCTATTATCGCACCATGGTGTCGCGAGCGGAGTGGCGAGTCTATTATTGAGTTCTTCATGGGATATCAAGAGGGGCATCTTACTCAAACATAAGCTCTTCTCAGTACCAGTGTTTAATTAACATGCAGGGCAATGTAGTACCGTAGCCTCATGTACTACGCATAAAATACATCTTTGGTGCACTCCAGCACTCGCTAGGAGTCTACTCCACGAGTTCTGAATCTACAAGCGCGACAATGCGCCAATGGTCCTGCTCAATTAATTTGGCATGATATTCAAAAACAACTAAAACTGAGGTAAATAGAATGCAGCCTTATAATAGCAAAATCATAATGGCATATCAAGAGGCTCGTTAGGATCTGATCCTGGAGGTTGGGATAATGTTCCGGCGCTCTTCCAGAGAGCAGTCTCGAATGCAAGCTCCTCTGCATACTGGCCTTCTGGGAACAAAACGACGTACTTGTTCCATAGTGTTCGATAGGGTAACCTGTTCGAACTCTGGAGTACGTTCATAGTGTATTCCCAGTATTCAGGATACCACCCTGCATACTCCCAATCTATGATAGCAGCAACCCGCCCATCTCTGATAATGACATTCCCAGCATGCAGATCAGAGTGCGTGAAGCAGATACGAGGGTGCTTATCGAGAACGACGGAAGAGAGCTGACGCAAACGAGGTAGTCTACTTGGCCATGGGCATTTTCCAAGCAGAAAGTTGTGAAAAGCATCAAGGTTTTCGATAGGCTGCAAGACGTAGGGCGAATCCTCACACCTAGNCCATATCAATGGACCACCGTTCACACCCGATATTCTGGTTGGATGAGGGGGTACAAGGGATCGGAGCTCATTGATATATCGGTGCAAGTCTGCCAGGACTTGTGTGCTCTCGGTGTCGGAGAGTTCAAACGTAGGGGGAAGTGCATCTAATTTGGCCTTCGTCTCTTCAATGGTTTGCGATCCATCTGGTTCTAAAAGGAGCTCCATTTGACGGTGAAATTCCGCTGGCCATGACATTCGCTGGGTAGCCCAATCACTCATAGTCTCCCCTTCCACCCAATCCATGACTATGAGCCCTGTTCGATCATCTGCTGGACATGCCGAAATAACATCCAGCACCCGGGGAACGGGTATATTTGTATTCCTTCGGATGTATCGTAGTGTGGACGCTTCCAGTTCGGCAGGCTTGTGATATGTATACTTCAGAGCTAGTCCGAAAGGAAGTCGATGGACGCTTGATAATGGGCGGTCAATAGATTTCTTCAGCTTGACGTAGATACTATGTCTAATGGACAGTGGAAAGAGGAGCCACATGCGCCAGGGTATCCAGAAGAACGCCGCCTTTGTCGTTTTCCAGAGCCTTGAAAGGATGAAACAAGCCATCACCCTCTGGGAGCCTACGAAGACAACTTTTGAAGTCAGGATCGTCATTTTCTACTGATATTCGAAAGCACCAAGTTACCAGAAACTCAATTATGGTTGGAATACTACACCCTCTTGTAAGAATCGGACTTGTCTACTAAGCACTTGTGATGAAAAAATAAGACTGAGCTTAGCCATGATCACTTACATAAAGGAACATCGAACTTTTTTGAAAATGCATCTCTGCATGTATAAGAACAGCAGTCATAGAGACTCTGCAATGTAAGTAATGGCTACAAATGTGTTTCTACTGCAAACCCGTCAGTATGTAGTTAAGCGCTATGTACTACTATAGATACAACTATGAACAAACCCAGATTAATGTACTGAAAGAAATCATTAGACATGTTGTGAACGGCGCAAGGTTATGTAAAGTGTCCTGAAGAAAGTGCAGAATGTCCGGGTGATTTTTCGTTTACAACACAGTGGGTAGAACGGGAATAGCTCAAATCGCTGTAGGACTTGAGCGGAAAGTTGGTGGAGGGGACTGGCCGCGCTCCACATCATCATCATCGTCGTCGTCGTGGCGATCACCGTTCCTTGAAGGGACACTGTCCCTGTAAGTGAACGGCGACGCAAAGCTCGAAGTCGAGGTCCTGGCGCTATTGCTCCTGGTCACAGTGGCAGTCGCCGGTGTTGGGCTAGCGTATCTCGGGAGGGATTCTTCTGGCTTCTGCAAGATAAAACCACGAAGCCCCGCAGCCTTCTCGCCCTGCCTGCCGAATCCAAGACTAGCTTTTTCCGACATGAACGAGGAGTTGGAAGAGGCGGTAGTTTTCTCGGAGTTACCGGTGAACATGCTCGAGACGAATGCTGGAGATGCTCCTACGAAGATGGGACGCTCGTCAATGGTTTTGGGAAGGACACCCTTGTTCTCTGCGCGCCAGTTAGAGATCGCTCGCTTCTCCTTGGCAGATTGGCGGAAAATGAGACCGAGGAGCATGTTAAGGCATCCGATAGAGAATAAAAAGAATCCAGCAACGAGAGTAAAGTCATCGACGTGGTGAGAGAGGATCTGGGCACCAATCCTACAGATTTAGGTTAGGAATATGTGGCGCATACATGAAAAGTGACACTCACAAGCCTTGGAAGATCCCCAGTGCACCCAGACCAAAGTCTGAGCCCAACACGGGGAAGAAGCGGTTGAAGAAGCCCATCGGATATCCCACTTCAGAGACTGTAGTAATAAAGACGTTATTACCAACAGGATGAAATATAAGAGGTTATAGCAACGTACGCATGAGGACAACACTTTGGAAGAGAACAAACAAACTGGATACGACAGCCCAGAAAACACCAGCAGCCTGGTTAGGGACTGTGCTTCCTCTAGATATGAKCATTAGTTACAAGCCTGACAGTGAAGACAAGTTGTTGGCAACATACTCAATATAGTCGCATTCTTGCAAGTAGGTTTCTACGTCTTCAGAAGAGACTTCCCCGCCGCTGACAGCCGATTGGAACGCATTCACAGCGTTGATGTTCGTGACCATGACCAGAATGCTGCTGGCAAAGACGAGAATGAGAGAGATGATGCTCAGGGCGCGCACGGCGTTGAGACCAATGAATACATCTAACGAGTTTCTGTTAGCCAAATAGTGAAAGATCAGAAAAGGAAGGGTATTTACATCCACGAGGGGAGACCATGATTTCTTGTAAGTGAATTTATAGAAGAGACAGAAGATGAGCCCGAGTCGTTGGGGATTTCTTGTAAAAGATCGTAAAAGAGAAGGTTCGTTGTTTCGTCCAAAAAATATGGGTGTTCCAGCCACCAGAACCAATCGTAAGAGTCGGAGGAGGGAGGAGAGGAGAAGACGGTAGAGCCCGGTAAAGCAGTGGTGGATGGGGGGAATGGTGAGAGCAGCCGAGCCACTGTAGCCGCTTTATAAATGAAAACGTGTTTTCCCGCATTGTCCTTCAAGTCCAATCTCCGTCGTTACCAAATTCCAGGGCCACGAAGCAAACAATGCCCGGGACGAGAACAATGGTGAGGGTGTACAAACAACGGATCAAACAATGCGCCTTGTTCTTCTTGCGCCCGCCATCATTACCCCGGACCCCGACACAATAAAAACCTTGTACTCTTCGGAGGTTGTGCTGCATATTAAGGATACCATCATATGAATCCTCAGAGAGAGAAGTACAGAACTCTCGCACACGCTGTCAGAGGGTATACGACAATTGACGAAAGAGGTATAAGAGCGCAACGAAAACAATTGAATAGTGGTAACAAGGAGGTACAAATTAACGCAGGGTGTAAGTAAAATGCGTTACGATTGAGTAATCTAAAATTTTTACAGAGAAAGAACGGGTATTCCAAAGTACATGATGATCATCGTAGGGAGTATTTCGGAGGAGGCGATGGATCTGAATATTCCTCCGACCCCTGCGTATCTGTTCTCTCCTGTGGCGTCTCTCTGCTCGCTAACGATGCTTTCTCTTCCTCAGCACTCACAAACGGRTTGGAAGGTGCAGAGGAAGAGGCTACCCGCGCCGCAGGTCGTTCCGAGTCTGTCGAAATGCTACCCAATGTTGACTCCCGCGCGTTGACCACTCGCAATGGCCGATGCTGCTCGCTCACTGGAGTCCCCACCTGCACGTCCACCCATTCATAATGAAGCTCCAAATCAGAACTTGCTATCGAAGCACCTCTGCTCGATCCAGGAGTCAACAATGAATGATGATTCAGAACGAGTTGGGTGCTAGGAATCATGATTGGGTCCAATGCTACCAATGGTGTCGTGCCAACGTCGCTATGTCCGTGAGAGGATTGCGGGGGAGAAATTGGTTCAAGTATTGGAGAAGGGGATGTAGTGATTCTAGGTGCAGATAATTTGGATTCGGGTTCCGATACTGTGTCCTCTCCGAGAGAGAAGCGGGCCTTCCGTCGTTGCTCTTGATCAAATAATTGTCTCCACCGCCGAGGCCTGCAGCTGCAATACAACATGAGCACCTTCAGAATGCGATAGACTTGATGAAACTGTACACACAAGAGACACCACACGACAAGAACTAGGCATACAACTCCAGCGATCCCACCTAATGCACCTCCAAGGATAGGCCTCAGTCGTGAGTCCGTGACGTATTCAATATCACCGTCAATAGCCTGCACTGTCGGTACATCGACTATTGTTGGGGACGGTGTGCTCACTACCGAGACAAGCTGGAATGACACGGATCCGTCAGCGAGGGTGGTAGCTGATGACGATGCAAACGTCGTGGGCGGTGGTTGGGAGGTGCTTTGAGTCGTAAACGTCGTGAGTCTTGTCGGACGGGGAGTTGGACATGATATTCCATAGATCGTCTCGAGCTCTGTCCGGACAGTAAACAGAGTCTGGGTTTGTACGGGTACAGCAGTGGTTACCACACGTCCTACACCCCAACTCTTCGTCAGCCAACTGAGCCAGCTACATGTCTTGGGGACCCACGGGGAAGAGTTGTAAAGTCAAACTCAGTGGTACTCCGTATACAAGCCCCATTCACCAATCCCACACAAACAACCGTGGAGACCTGGCTGACTTGAGGAGGAACGGTCGTCACTCTACGCGTAAATGATGTAGATTCAGTGAAAAACGTCGAAAGGTGGGTCCGCACGGTCGTTGCAGTCGTTCTGCACGTAGAGTTGGACATCGTGCGAAATGAAAGTAGAAACGAAAGAATGTCTCAGCAGATGCAAAAAAGAAGGAGCACCCCAGAAAATGAATACTGATCAGAGCTACTGCAGCATGTTGCTTTACGGAGCAGAGGTCCGTCCTTCGCTCCTGCGGTTCGTCGGTAAGGGATATTGACGCGCCGCTTTGACCGGTGGCGGATGAACGTCGGTCATAAAGCTACTTAACTCCTGCTGGTAGTAGCATTCTCTTCGATTTCAGACCCGAAATACAATGAATACTCTCTTAGTCGTCTATAAAAACGGGGCACGCACAGGCACCCGTCGACGAGATAGAAAAATATGGCGTGACCGACGTCGGTAAAGTCGGTCACGTAATCGAGGTGCTTGACCCACCCCCATGTGGCTGGCGCCGCACACCGCAGCCTATGTTGATGCAAACTTGATTCAATAACGCTGCGCACTATATCGAGGAACCAATACCAGTTGCTGAAATGCTAACAGAGCATTGGGTCAGATGAAAAGGAGACAACGACAAATCATATACATGTAACTGCGTGTTACAGGCAACTGGTGCCCTACAGTAACTATATTGTTAAAGCAATTTAATCCCAGAGTTCGA
>LBLO01000181.1:0-41813 GCA_004354395.1 Chondrostereum purpureum
CCGGGGTGGTCCCCCGTTTCATTCCGGTGGAGTGGAAGTTACCGGGCCTTGGATTGGTGCCTGACTGAAATCGAATTGAGTTTCCGTAAGATTATGAAAAGCGCTGTAAGTACTGAGTGCTTGATATCAATCCTGACATAGTATTAGAAGGACTGGGGTATTTGCGTGGGTGAAGACACGTTGTGTCACGTACACGTGCTTCTGCGGTGTCCACTCTCGCCCTTGAGCTTGAACCATCACCACAATGAGTGACGTCGGCGCGAAGCTGGCAAACGCACCTTTCGACGACCCCTCATCGTCTGATTTTATTATCAAGACATCTGATGCAGTTGTCTTCTACGTTCATAGGATGGTCCTTATCCTCGCGTCACCATTTTTCAAGGATTTACTGTCGCTTCCTCAGCCCACCCTTGGTCTCGATGGCAACGTACTAGACATCGTAGAAACAAGCACTGTTTTGGATGCAATTCTACGGTATTGTTATCCTATTCCGGAACCCGAGCTTCACAGTGCTGCTGAGGTTGCGCCAGTGTTACATGCGATGATGAAGTACCAGATGGACGAGCTTCAGAAAAGTGTTCAGCGTCTGCTTGGAACATTTGTCGACCAAGATCCCCTCCGAGTCTTTGCAATTGCATACAGATACCAATGGGACGATATGTTCATAACAGCAACGAAGGAGACGCTCAACTTTCCTATTGCTATCGAGTACAACGATGAAATGAACCATGTCCCCACTTTGGTATACCACAAACTCTTGAATTATCACAGCTTGTGCGCCGCTGCTGCATGCCAAAGATGCTCTGATTATGGTGCCATTCATGCGACACTCGACCGTCGCATTTTGTTTGGCACCATGCATATTTGCGGTAGTCACGATGAAGAATATCGCCTGGATCACAACTCAGAGTATTGTCTACCTAGTAAAACATGGATTGCAGAGTTTGTAGCGCTAGTGCAGGCAAATTTGCAGCGTATACCATCTGTCGAAGTTTTGAAGGACCTGGATGATGACGAAAATCCGATCAGCATCGCACTCTCGCGATGCTCTGCCTGTTATGAGTGTGCTGGTTCCGCGTATGCGTTTAAAGCCTGGGTTGAAGAAGATTATCTTCCTAGCATTGAGGGGGCTATCCTGGTCGTATGTTCTTTCATTCATGACTTCGGTCTTTACGTGTTAACGCACCTCCCCATGCTATCAGGTACCATTGCCATTTGGTAGTTGATTGATAGCTATGAGGAACAAGACGTATCATCAACTCATGTACGACATCCTTGTTGTATCTCTGCATTCATTTCACGAGGAGATTTATGAGTCGTTATTGAGGAAGTTGAGCATCTGCTAGTTTAGTAGCGGACCCAATCAGACTATCAACGTTTCAACCTCCATAGCTGTCACATTTTTTCGTTCAGTAAAAGACTTCTCATACTGAGGACATGACCTCAGAACGGCTCCAGACTCCTTCTATTGTTGACAGATGTGGATGATAGCAGGTCTTGAAAGACTTTACATCCCTGCTGCTCCCAACTGCTCAATGACGCTTGGTTTATCCCCCGAGATTATGTTCCAGCTAAAATTGAATGCGAGACATGTAGCTGACGTACCTTCTAGTAGATGGTCAAAGAGGGTCTCCACCTTAGTGACGGCTTGCTGGAGGCCATAACTGTGCAAAAGAATGACCTTATTATTATCAGACGATCATCAAGGTAGCTCGCTTGGACTATCGATATCTGCAGACGTACCATAGAGTACTGGACTTGATTAAGCATGAAGAACAAGACCATATGCTTCCCAATCCCATTCGAGAAATGTCCATAGCATCTTAATGAATGGCAACTCGTGCTAGGGCTAGAGCCAACTAGACTTGTTACTCTATGTCTAACTGTGGCTGATAGGATACTTTCCTCGCCCTGCTGGGCCCTACACGATGACGTTGACCAGCACTTCATTCAGAATCAAATGTGTCTATGCGCTTTCCATTTCTCTAACAATGCCCTACTGCTCCCACTATTAAGAGACTCATCGGATCCGAAGGCTCTGGATTCGAGGACAGAACAACATGGGACTCCCTATTGCGACTGTCTGCACTAAATCGTAGAGTCGGGTTGCGAGACTAGGGACTTCCGTTCCCTACAGCTAACTCCAAAATGATAGGCCACCTCAGAAATTTACATGGAGATGACAAAGCCTGCCATACCAGGAAGTACCTATGGTCAGCTTCACGCAAACCTACAAGAGGCCCGACCTGACGATCGCTTACCAGGTTCCAGACACAGCGCCGCAGGTTCTAGCTGGCTCAAGCGGGGGAATTATGAGGCGTTGCGTAAGCTTTCGCTGCTTTGTCATCCATCTCGCGAAATTTCAGGGAGGCCTATCATTATGGAGTTAGCTGTAAAATACCTCATTCTCGTTATTGCAGAAGAATCTTGAAAGAACAGGCCCGCACTTCCGTGTGTCTTNGGTCCATGCTCCTTATGTTTTGTTTATATTGCATTACTTGTTAATTAAATTTGTACTTCAGGGCCACACATTCTCCAGACGCGTGCGGTGTCTTTACAGGTGTAGAGATTTGCATAAATCAATCAGAATTCTTATGACTTTCGAGAGCCAAATTACTTTGTTGCTCAAAAAATGTTGAAGCCCACGACAAAAGCCTATAATCTATCAGGGACTCAGATGACGGGAACGGAACACCAACCAACGACAACCATCGAATTTAGATAAAAATAAGAAGCAGGTTCGAAGATCTAGACAGTCAGACATCGTAGTAAAGATTCACATACGAACATGTCTCCAAAATATGCTAGACGTATCAAGCATCCTGCTTCGGTCCAGAGACCTACCGTTCCACCAATCGCACACGTGCATTGTCTCTCGAGGCAATTCTTGGAGGAGACAATAGATGACCAATGTGATATGGCGTTAGGTGGATGGCATGAGGCCATTGTAAGTGTTTAGATAGCCTAGCCTAGAGCATCTCAGGGTGTAAGGTAGGAGCAGAAAAGGTAATAGAGACACCCTGTAGAGAGTCAGGGACTCTCAACAACCCCCATTCTTCATTCCGGGGTGGCACCCTGAAGAGAAGCAATGGGCTTACCGTCTTTTATAATCCTGGATCTATCCTGCGAGTCCCTATCACACCTCACCCGATCCCCCATCCATCATGATAACTTTGGGCGACTTCAATGTTCACCTTGAGCTCTCCCTCAAGTGCAAAGAAGTCAAACACTCACCACCCGAGATAGGCACAAAGACCGCTATAGCATCTGTTCCTTGGTGTCATAAGTATTGTACTTATGACCTCCATTGGAGTAGTATCTCTAGAAAAGCCGATGTCGTGTGCGAGGTCGTTTCGGTGACCCCCGGNAAAACCAAGCATATCTCAGAAAGACGTACTTACATGAACTCTGCTGCTGCTGCAACGCAAGATCGTTCTACGCGATCAGCAGAGAGTCCCAAACTGCGTATGCCCAGAGGTGGGCCTCTTACTGTTATCATTTTGACCTCATACTGATATGAATGCTCAAACAGGAGAAAATTCTGCTCAGTTGGGAGCAGTCTTGCTGAACATTTACATGCCAATTGACGACAAGGAGGAACTCCGGAGGTTTATTCAGAGTTCCGATGACCGCCCAGAACAGTTTATCAAGCCAAACCTCCAATTTCAATTCCATTTTGTTTCGGCCAAAGGTGAGCGATTCGGCATAAATTCCTCTGACTTTATTGTGCTCAATGCCGTGCAGACCAGTTATCCATTAGTAATCAACTTAGTACGATCCCATCGGTGCCATTCAAAAAACGACCCGAGAGACGTGCCCTACGGGAGGCAAGCAATAGCCAAAGATTTGACAGCGAGGATTCGAATACTCCCCCCACCACTCCAGCCAAACGTACGTATGAGGCTTTCTCAGAGCAGTCACCGGAAGGGAGCTCTACTGCTAGCTCTTCGAGCAGTTTGGATTTGGGGGCAAGTTGTCGTTTCTCTTCAAGTTACTACCATCTTGTTGACTTGCCCTTCAATCAGGTCGATGACGCAAAACATCTTAGGGAGAAGCGAGCCCGCTTGAAGAAAGATTTGGAAGAAATAAAGGTATGTTTTTTCTACTCTTGAGTTGCCACAAGTCTCATAACTTGTTCAGGTGAAATTCCAAGAAAAAAAAGCATCTTTGTTTGATGTCGAACTAAAGTTGAAGAATGTAAGAGAAAATTGAATTTACTCAGTGCCGTGGAAAATACTGATTATAGTGCAGAGCGAGATAGCAGAGATACAGAAGGAACGCAAGACGTTCGAGCTCGAGAACAATTTCCACGATGTCGATGGGTGATTGAAGGGAATAGTTGAGAATGGATACGGAGTCGTAATTACACATCACCAACGATAGTAAAATGAATTTAGAGAAAATAAGAAGGAAGATCTGGACAGGGACTCTTACCAAAATTGTAAGGATTTATCCACAAACACGTCTCCAAGATTTGCTAGACGTGTCAGACATCCTGCTCCAGTTCAGAGACCCACCACTGAGCTACATGTACATGTTTCGGCCGCAGGGCTACTCATCTTCATCGATTATTCATGAACAAAGAGAGCAACAAGGAAATACATCTGGGCATGGTAAACAAAGATAGCAGCTCATCGACGTTCGGTCAAGAGCGAGAGAACATTTCCGACAACGGGAGATCGTGAATGCACCCACCTTCCGTCAGGACGCATTGAGTCAGAAAGTCTACGGTAATCTCCCATGAGAAACGACGGCTGTAAACAAGCAGCTGCCTAACCTGAAATTATCTCGTACCAAACCGGTTTCTGGTTCCCGAGGTACAGGGTCCTGCGCACCTCTGCGCCAACCTCTATGGGCGGTAGCTCTTTCGGGCGCGACGTATAGTTGTCAATGAAAACAACTATCTTACAGATGTGCTCACCATGGAGAGCCAGCTTGATCTAAAAACGATCAACGAGGGGTGGGCATTTCCTGAATATGGCACGCATCACGTATCATGCGCCCGCCGACGGTGATGTTTTCCTCTGTAGCAGTACGGTCACAGATGTGGGCTGGTATGCGGAAACAATACTCCATTTTGGGGGTACCACGGCAGCCAAATGGAGGCGGACGCATGACTTCTCTTTTGGTTGTCGAAGTCATACTTATCCAAAGATATCTTAATGCTAGAAACCTTGTGCGATACCTCATTCGAAGTGTAGGAATCCTGTTGCAGCGAATGGATGATGGATATGACGGTCTAAGTTGAACTTGACCATTCTACCGCGGTTTCAACTATGGATCATCCGGCCCGGTGATACCCCGGTCTCACGGCGTCGCTATTCCCAGTTGAATTGATTCTGCGGCTCTCGCTTATACCTCCTAAGTACTAGTTTACGAATTAACTTGACCTAGAGACATCTTCAATTTGAGTTCAAACACTGCTGTAACGCAGTGAACACATAGTAAGAATGTAAATATTATGTGCGTGTGTTTTAGAGACAGTCTAGACACGGGTCTACTACAGTCTACTAACGCGTCCTTTATACCATCCGTAGTCTACGTCGATTCCGACCTATGTTCAAACCTTATGGTGAGTTCTAGCTCTCTTTATAACGCTAGAGCAGAAACTTCTTATTGATCTTCATATCCACAGCCTTCTTGATGTTCACTAGACGCCCATAAGTTTCGGCCACCTTCTTCAGTTTGGTAAACACCCACATCCCATATCGACCTTGCTTTCTACCGTCTTTCATGATGAATCCCTCCCAGATATAYATTTTGTATCTCKCCATYGCTCTTCCACTCTTTGTCGGKATTTTCCTTTGGAAAAGACGCACATCCAAGATTCANNACATATCAGAGGTCCTGCTGAAGCTGGCGGTGGTACTATTCTTGGTAATTCTGCGCTAGGTTTCTGGTATCGAACTTTCATTATCCAAAGCTACACAGGGAACTTCTGGGAATACTTTCACTTCGGCGTTGGAGAATACGAGTTCCAGTGGCAGGAGACATACGGGGCTGTTTATAGAATCAAAGCTCTGTTTGGGGTACGTCCTGGAATTCAAGCACCTGGCGATGTTATTCTGTCTGACTCGTTCTACAGGAAGACAGACTAATAGTATCCGATCCCAAAGTGCGCACTGTTTCGTTCCAGCATCACGATCGATCCGTCCAACTCATGCGTTACCAAGGCCCTTCAAACGATTTATCAGGGTGCAGGAACGAAGTGGCTAAAACCCGATATCCGTCGTGAATTTGGTCGCATCTAYCTCGGAAGAGGAATTGCGTGGGCCCAAGGCGCGTCCTCAGCAACATATTTACCTCCTTTGACTCACGTACACACAATTCAGGAGATGACCATAAACGCCACAGGAAGATTCTGTCTCCTGCTTTCGGGAATATGGAGAGTAGATCCATGATACCAGCGTTCTTCGAGAATGCGGAACATGTAGTTATCTCTGAGACTCTGTTTTGGTCTTCTTGTCTTTTGAAATCCTATTCGTAGCTGTGTCTGAAGTGGCGCGAAACACTTTCGGCATCGAATGCGGCAAAACATACACTTGAAGTTACACAAGGCTTGTAAAGAGCCACCCTTGACGCTATCGGAGAAGGTGCGTACGAATCCACGGGATGTTTCCCTGCAGTTTGACAGTATCTATCTAGTCGGCTTCCAATACAAAGTAAGCCATGATTATCCATACCTGTCCTTCCAAACAATTAATCCTCCCCGAGTTCAATTCGCTCGAGAACAACGAGAATCGCTTGGCAAAAGCATACCAGAGTTTGCTGTATGTTTCCTTCAATATATGCCTACCTTCTTCTGATGATCTAGACAGGGTGAACACATTTGGACTGCCGTCGAAAGGAAAAATCTTTGCCCAGCATGCTTTGGGATATCTTCCTATCGCGGTATTTCAGTCTCTCSAGAAACTGCCATCCCGTAGCCTGGAAGGTCTTAAAACAGTCGCACGGGAAGGAGACGCAGTGGCGCAAGAGCTAATTCAAAAGAAGATGGCATCTGTAAGAGCTGGTAACGCCCCACAGACAAAGGATATCCTAGACCTCATCGGTATGTTCTCGTCGTCTCTTAAACCATGAATACGTTATAGATGAGGATTCGTAGTGAGATCTAACTTATCAGATTCCGTCAACAAACTTACAGAAGAAGAGCTATCCGCGCAAATGAGGCAAGTTTATGCTTTTCATGTTCATCGTTTTGTATCTAAATACGATGGTAGAACTATCATGGTGGCAGGTCGTAAGCGATGTTTACTCTGTCCTACCGATTCTACATTAATATACATATCCTACAGACGAAACAACAGGAAACAGCATCGCATTCATTCTATACGAGCTCTCCAAGAACCCCGAGGTACAAGAAAAGGTCCGGGAAGAGATCCTACAAATAACGTCTACGAGGAGCGGAGCAGAGTTGACAGCTTCTGACTTCGAGACAATGAAGTATACCAATGCGGTGATTAAAGAAGGACTTAGACTTCACCCAGTTGTATATGGACCATTCCTCCAACCTGCTGAAGACGAAGTGCTCCCACTCTCAAAACCCATCAAGACTGCAACGGAGACCTGATCTCCGAAGTCCTTGTCGGGAAAGGCGAAGYTGTACATGTTTCAATTTCTGGGTACAATCGGTACGGTTTCAACCAAGTTTAGTTAGTTCAGCTAGGACCTAACAAGTTGGRCGCTCAGGCTGAAAGATATATGGGGGGAAACCGCACATGAATTTAGACCAGATCGATGGCTGATCCCGACCGAGGACAGCAGAGATGGATCCTCGAGTTCATTCGGGGTCTATGCGAATTTGTGAGAATTGCCCTCGATAGCAAGCTCGTTCTGACTGTACTCCAGGGGTAACTTTGTCGCAGGTGCTCAGTCATGTTTAGGGTACGTCTTTCCGATTCATTGCAAGTATATCTGGTGTTAATAGGAGAATCTCGCAAGCTGGAAAATTGCGCAAGTGTCTTACTCTGTAGGCCGTCCTGCTTTCATGAACTTAGATGTGACAATAGGCTATTCGAGATTCAAGCATTCCTAGTTCAAATCCTGAAATCTTTCCGGCTCGAGTATCCAGACGATGCACCTGGCATTGTTCGTGCCACGAGCGGAGTTATGGCGCCAGTCTTAAGAGGGAGGGAGAGCGAAGGAAAGCAACTTCTTCTTAATGTTTCCTTTGTGTGAATACATGGAGAGGGCACTGAGATTATCGCCTGCATCGAGTAACGGAACGTAATATGAGAATGCTGTAGTTCCTACCCTTGTATTTTGTACTTGACGTCCAGGAAATTGCTCCGAGCACTGGATTACATGCCATACCAAGAAAACCCACCGTTCTGATACTCGCAGTTCTCTTGCGCTCTTCGCCATTTAACTATTGAGGAAAAAGATCGAAACGCCGCACGCGTAACAACTACATCGGAGTTGATGGGAAAATAGGCAAGAGTGATGCCATCCTGACTCTTCTTTCCTGACCACAATCACGTTAGATAACTAATCTTCTGAACAATTCTATACCTGCATGTACTCTTCGATTCCGAGAATCTTTCCTGGCGCTTTCCGGAACCAAAACTATTCAAATTGAACCGATTTCGAGGCGGAACTTGATGGACGTTCTCTGTCAGTTCCTCTATATACATTATTGAGCATTCAGTATGCAATAGCACAGGGTGGATGATAAATGGCACTTTCGGTATGGGTCCAGTTCGTTTGACTATATATCTATCGAGAATGTACTCAATTCTACCTCTTTCAAGTAATTTTGGAGGCAATTCGTGTGTTACCATACCGAAGGATTGTGATAAAACGGATTTAAGACGATATTTATTCATCAGCCTGGGAAAACGGTACAGAAGCCCATGCTTCCGCCATGGATTACGAACGAGATATACCATTGTTTATCTGCTCTTATCAGTATCATGATTGAGCGCAACGGCTTCAAAGTCCACCTTGAGTTGGCGAATACTCCAAACTCTCCTTTAAATCATAGCACTCCAGTCATCCATGGCCACATTGTCTCCGTACAAGTGCCTTGGAATGAATCAAGGAGTATCCATTTCGATCTCTACTGGGAAAACACATCTGGTTCTGCTAATTGTCTTTGCGAAGTTGTATCTACTAGCCCAAGGGGCCAGAAGAAGACCACAGAGACACGCTTGTGGATGGACTTGAATATCGCAAATACTCAGAAGCAATCGACTAAATCTCCGGGCTCGAACCATCTCCGTTATCCAAGAGGTTTGTTGCTCATTTCATCCATGAATTTCTTCTATCTTTTATTAAATTATGTTACAGCGAACACAGGAGAACAGGATATGGGGACATGTGACTTGAAAATCTATGTCCTAGAGAAATCACCGACTACACAGGAGATTTCTAAGTTCCTAATTGAAGGCACTCGCAAGAAACCTCAGATAATATTCAAGTTCAACTTTTGGGACAGTGCGTACAATGATGTTTGATCGTAACTCTCCTCAATCTAATTCTCCCCGTTCAAGTACGAGCCCAGACAGGTAACAAAGCGGCCCCAGTCTCTGAGATTTCGAGAACAGTTGTGCCATCTACACAGGTGGAACGGCTAGATCATGGGTCTGAAGGAGAAGAAGGAGAGGGATTTGGGAATCAGCCACAAACCCTTCATACAAGGGTTATCCAGGAGGACCAAGTGAGGACCAAGACTGAGCATTTCCGGCCAGAACTCGCCTTCGGCTCTAGCAAGGCTCAGTCAAGCATGTCTCCTTCAACAAGAAAACGAGCACGCACCCCTTCTGAGATCATCGATCTCACGTTGAGTGATTCAGAGGTGATTTCTCAATGTTGTCTGGAAAGAGACAGGACTGACAAAATCCGGACAGGAAGACGAAATTACGAAGAAGAAAACCAAGATACACTTTTACAAAGTAAGTTGGTTTATATACCTCAATTGTAGTTATAGAATCGTCATCCAGAGTAACAGCAAAGTTTTCGAACATCGGCGGCTCAATGCTCAGCTAGAAGCCGAAAAAGTAAGTAACAGTATACACCTCTCCAGATAACTATGAATCTCTGTTCAGATCAAGTGCGAAAACATGGAGCATTCCGCGAGGGTAGCAGAGCGAATATTGGAGGAACTAAAACGAAATGCTTCCACGATCTCGCTGTGATAACGGTAAGGCTTGGTGATCGCTCATGGATCCTATGGACAATCTAACCATCTACTAGTCTTACGGCAGCAGAAAAACAGTCCAAAATTTGGGGAATAGTAGTGACTGTAAATTTTCTTAAATGTTGTCCTTCGTACCGTTTCCAAAATACAGAAAGGTTCCATCGGGCCCGCGGGCCATCTTCAGACTGCCGGTGGAATGCCGCATGATATAGGAGACCCGGAGTAAGCACTTAACAATTARGATTGCCTCTTGTCCTCTAACCACCACTGAACCCTTTAGAAACTGACTATGGCTCCCCAAACGACGCGGCGAACATCCGATAGAGCGGCCAAAAAGAAATCCGACGCGATCCGCAAGAAAGCACACATCGTCGAGTCGGATTTCGAATATGACAGCTCTAATCCAACAGAGTTCGAGAATGGTGACTACGACAGAGACAGGGTTATAGATAATGTCGTGGATACCAATTCCAGAAAACGGNAAAAAAGCAACAGGTAAAGAGATAGCTATAACCAAATCTAACAAACAGCCCGCAAAACGTGCAAGGGTTCAGAAGTCGTACCCACCCGGAAAGTGTGTACTTCCTACGATTCCGTTGGATGTGCTATTCGAGGTATGAAACAGAACCATCTTTGATTAGTTTGGCTGACCCCATTATATAGATTTTTGGCCACGTTGCCCCCAGCGACCTCTTGTCCTTAACCCTCGTTTGCAAAGATCTGCTTAATGTCCTATCTCAGGACAACTTTACCCACATCTGGAAGACCTTACGTGGCAAACTCGAGATCCCTGACCCATCCCCTGGATTTACAGAAATAAATTGGATTCGTCTACTCTATGGGTCCACAGCTTGTCAAGTATGTTATCTATATGTCAATACGCTCTCAAAGAACTCACGGTTTCTAGGTCTGTCACACGCGCAGAGGATTTCCAAAGCCGGATTTCTCTATACGGAGAAGGGTTTGTGGGCCTTGCCGACGCAAAAAGTAGGTATTCGCATTCATAGATTGACTCGTACTCCTCCTGACGGATTTGAAAGCCTCGTCTCTTCTCTCAGGTTCAACAAACGATTTCCCAACTACGACAAGGAGGTTCTCAATTATGTCCTATGCACAGACTCTCGCGAGAGTGAGCATTGGTCTTCTCATCTGGGGCGACGACTGATACGAATTTAGATGGAAATCGCACGGATTACTTCTGGGAACGCGACGTTCATGAAGTAGCAAAAGAGCTCTCTGACTTGGAATCCGCAGTCAGGCCAAAGGAGCGGGGCGCACGGGAGAAACTCAAGAAATACAAGGARCAACGGGAACAGTTCGTGTCTGATGTTCATGATGTGAGTGTTGCGTCTTGGTTCGATTCATTGCTTCCGAGACTCACTTTCGATGATCTAGCACGCCAGTGCATGTGAAGCTTGGTTCTATCGGAATGCGGTCGAGAAGGAACAAGAGGACGCCGATGCTGTTGACCAGCGTTGGAAAGCGTAAGTGATGAGCTCTGTTATGATTGCCCATTACTAATTTATTGGCTTGCATAGTATAAAACAGAACCTTCTCGACCTAGGTCACAAAGAGGTTGACGTAGACTCCACGAGATACGAACACGACAACATCAATCCACTGACTGCCCGAGGCGTGTCTCCATTTCGCTTTAGATACATCTTCTGACGACTCCGTATGCAGGATGGGGATTAATACGTAGAAGGGCTGAACTCAATGTGTTAGAAGCTCGAGCTAGTCGGCTTTCAAACGATCACCAGCAAGTTGTTGAGACCCGGAAAATTGTCATTCGCATGGGTCCATGGGTGTCGTACATGAAATCCTTGCMTCCSACCGAGTGGGTTTATCAGCAAGTAGTAGGCAGTCTTTGTCACAATAATCTCGCCGTCAGACAAGCAGTCTTTGCAAATGAGGACCGCACAATGGATGTTGAGGACGTCATGCCCGAATTTTCGACTATGCAAGGCACAATGAAGAACCGTCGGGAGCAACTGCAGAGGATACTAGCCCACGAACTTAACAAACAGTGTCCAGACCCCTGGGACTACTTCAAAGGATCTGTGCTGAAGGGGCTCTCCGGGTTCCTGCGCTTTTACAAGCTAATTCCCGCCGACGAGATGACTGTCATGCCGGGCGACAAATGTCACAACCTAGTTGTCGCCACCTTCTCATCCATACCTCGCCATTATTGGGACTTGAATCTGCCAATACTTATCACTGCTGAAGAAGTCTTCCGCCACTGTAATGCGAAGTCACCTAAAGAGGAGAGTTTCCGTTTTGACGCAGCAGCTTCTCAGGCCGCTGCAAGTGTTGTCCGAATCGTTGGCTTGGACCCCAGGACTGCCACGCCGAGCGATTTGGATGCTATCAAAGATCTGCGACTTACCTGCTCTTGCTGTATGGAACAAGCGCTCGCTGATGGCACCATCGGTGCTCCAGTTCACTGCGTTACAAAATAGCCAACGTCCTCGGCCGGATACTGCATGTCTGGTCGCAACAGTACATCGGCACCTATCTTTGGGTCGGTGATTTCATGACTGACAGAATCGTCGGTGAATATGCGTTAACACGTGAGTACGGTGACCATACCTCGACTTCACATGTTCATTCGCCTCTTGGACGGTCACCCAAGCATCAAAATGTACAGCACAATGACCACACGACCAAATTTCTCGTTCCCGAGGAGGCGGAAGAGCCAGAGGTGAAAGTTGTACATTGGTCGCAATCTCCTGTTTCTTCAGGAGTCGAATGGTGAGAGCTCCATAACCCTTCGGATGTGTAATCTATTGGGCAGTCAGCACACCATCGAGGTGTAGATGATGTTCATTGGCTTACGAATGTTCTCCAAGTGCCGGCTGTAGATACAGTGGCAGGTGGAACTGAGGATATCCTCAAGTGAAAATGTATTCCTAACCTTATTTAAGCTTGATAACGAGAAATTCGACATGAGAGTTCAGTGTGATTGAACGGCTCCATCGGGATTGTTGGTAATGAGAACGGTAATAGATAGAGACCCTCCCGACCTCTGAATACTCATATATCCCTGAACCTTTCAGATGGGTAAGCGCTCGAGTGTTTTCTGGGTAGATACATGCTTCAAGAATGTGGCGCTGAGTCGCGAAATGATGGATTCAGATGATGTCAGCTTCCGAACATGGGCGGTAAAGTTCGGGCCGTACGTTGTACTCAACGGTCAACCAACGTCCCTATTGAATCTCGATTTGAAGCTTAGTCTCGTAAGGACCCCCGGTAGTGCTGTCATAACCCTGAGGAGGCTTCAGGCCAAATTTGGCCTATTTTATCCGCATAGGTTTTGGGCCGAGCTTATCCGCATTTTACCCCAGGGTTCGGCGAGACCCTCAGTTTTATCCGCAAAACSCCTCAGGGTGCAAGATTCTCCTATAAATAATGAATGCTACTCTAGATCTATAATATAAGCGAATCTAGTACGTATACAGTGCACAGTGCGAAAATGCTATTCATGGTGCAAGGTCAAGATGCAAAGAAAGCTACAAGTCAGATCGGGTTGAACGGTCCAGGTGTACGCGCGTACATGTTCATTTGCTTACATCACATCTGGCCATGGGTAATGCAGAATGTGAGCTACAATGTAAGTATAATGAGTGGATTTCCGCCAAATTCCCAAATAGAATAATGTAGGCACAATTTCTCAAAAATGTGATCAAAATCCGCAGGTTCTATCCACATTCCGAACCGTCACAATCTGCCGTTTCACGCAGTGTATATATTGAGTCATTGAATTTAAAAATCATCTCGACAACATCAGTGAGCAAAGACGAGCAGCGATCAACACTGCCACACTCTGCTTTTGAACCGGCGTTGCCCAGTCCCAAAGTAAGGTGATACCGAACCTGGTCACGAGCAACACACTTTACCCTCATCCATATCATGTCCATCCAGAACTACACGCACGCTGCAGTCCCAAAGACAGTTAGCGTTCAAGAGATAGTTCCACTTACTGTAGAGGAACTCCATCTAACAGATGCTTTCTTTTTGAGAGAGGAAAGTACTCTCTCGGGTCTCCCTGAGGGAACACTAAGGGACAACATGTCCCACACATACAACTACCTTCGCCTGCTACTAAATGTTCTCAGGCTACGCGGAAAGGCTACATTAATGGAACATCCTTCGGGAGTGACAAATATGACGCCTTGTCATGCTGCCCTCGTGGCAGATACGTGTATCTCAGCAGAGGTAATTCACGTATTCCGGAAGGTGAGCTTGCATAAATCAGAGAAAATAAATATACGAATTGGACAAATTTTAGAACAGTTGCCATCAGAATATCAATGACCTTTATTTCCTTAAAACTCTGTGGATTGCTCTCCAGAAGTGCGGACACCTTGGGGACAGCTTTACAGTTTCAGGGCCGGAAGGGGATGCCATCCTTCAGGACCCGATTAGCGAAGCATCACTTGTTCATAAATCCATCCCTCTCAAGCTTACATTGGTCATCACGACAGGAAGTGCCAGTCTTGCCGAGGCAATTTATAGAAACACCCTCTACCAGTCTCTCTCTTATCCATCCAGTGGCTACAGCTATGCCATCTACTGGGAAACTGATGAAAAAATTATCTCGGACACTATACCTATCTCCCAGGATTCGGTTCAATCTCCTGCGATGCAAATATGCCAACCAAATGCTCATCTTCCTTTCATGCAGGTATATTATCTATTATATACCTTTTGACTCTATCTGAGAGGCCAGCAGGACTCTCCTACTGCAATTACTTCTACAACAAAATCCCCGAACCCTGAAGCTAAAACATCAAACATTTGCCCCAGCCACGGGATGTCACGTGCCAGAATAGTCGATGGCAACGCGCACGTTGTATGCCTTTGTGGAAATTTTTCTCTGTTATGTTTCCAATTGGTGTTCTTTAGAATGAAGCTATGGATATTACCGGGAAAACTGTTGCTGTGGACAATAAGGCCGGTATTCCTGGATCACCCTTAGCCACACAGAATCATCATGGGAACGATCTACGAGCGGGTGTGGGCCAGTGCAAAGCATGGCAAGTTCGAGGCTGAGGTTTCAAATAGAGAATAATATAGTTGATATTGTGCCGCCCCTCGCTGTCAGTGTCAGTGAATGAGTGAAATGACATCATTGAATCCCAAAAACGTCGACATTTGGGATTCAATGATGTCAGAGTAGTGAGGCACCGGGTAAGGAGTTTAATAACCTCGGTCTGACCCAAATAAGTTATGAGTTCCCACGGAACCAAACAAGTACATCCCCAGTCGGATCTGAGGTGCACAGTGAGCCCAGGTAGGAAAGAACGAGTCTTCATACTTCAGCCTCGAAATCTGAGGTGCACAGTGAGCCAGGTAGGAAAKAWCGAGACTTCATTCTTCAGCCTCGAAATCATATGTATGATCATCAACGACCTGTATGTTCCCACCAGGCGACTTAGGTTCTCTTATAAAANTAACAGGTGCTTAAAATCTGATCCTTTGTCTCTCACCCAGAGATGTTGAAGGTCTTTTCGCTACTACTCGCACTCCCTTTCCTTGTCAGGTCTGAACGTATCGTGCGCTTCATCTCCGATGATGGCCTCACTTATTTYGGCGATGCAATACTCGCTGAAGACACCATTGACGCATCTTTAAGCACATCTGCTCGGGTCATAGAAGGCGACATTCTTGGGAATTTCACGGTCACGGAGGAAGTAAAGGTCGGCTCCAGTTACTAACTGTCTAGTCGGCCTCGGAATAACACTTGTGCTCAGGATATTGTCACCCTTCTTGCTCCTCTCCCGCCTGAAGTTACTAGGTCAGTTCGCTGTGTCGGATTCAACTACGTAGATCACGCAAACGAGGTAAACATTCCACCGTTCTTCTTGTATTGGTTTAGTTGATTTGGGGTCAACTTTAGGCGAACATAACRATTCCAGGATGGCCAATTATATTCTACAAACCCTGGACAGCCCTTAGCACTCCATCCGCACCTATTCCTATCACAGAGGGATACCAAACCCAGGGCAACTTCACATCCAAGATGGACTATGAGACCGAACTTGTCGTGGTCATCAAGAAGAAGGCGTTCAATATCAGTGACGATGAAGCTCTCGACCACGTTTTGGGGTACTCCGTTGGAAATGATGTTTCCCATCGAGGATGGCAGGTCGAACGAGGGGGTCTTCCTCAACCCCAGTTTTCTGTGGGAAAAGGCGCTGGTGAGCATGCTGTGATTCTCCGCGCGGGAATAAGACTTACAAGAAGCTTGATGTTCTTGAAGATGGCTTCGCCCCGTGGGGTCCTGCGCTTGTGACGACGGATATCATCCCTGACCCCAACGCACTGAACATCTGGACGAAAGTCAACGGTGTTATGATGCAGAACGCTACAACGGCCGATATGATCTTCGGGGTGAAGCATATCGTGTCGTTCGTGTCAATGGGGACGACACTTTTTCCAGGTGATATTATCTTCACTGGAACGTGGGTTTTTTGGCATGTAAGTTTAGAGCACTTGGTTGACGATTTCTATCCATAGGCCTAGTGGAGTGAACCTTGGGAAAGTAAATCCGGTGTGGCTTACGGATGGAGACGTTGTCGAGGTGGGGCTGGAGAATGTTGGGACATGTACAAATCAACTGCAATATGTCTAAGTAATAGAGACTGGGATGTCAGGTTTTCGGTAATCTGCCGTACGGGCTAGAAAAAGGAATGGATTCTATTTGACCTATCAAAAATCCTGCAGATATCAAGAAACCGATTGCTTAGTGTCAAGGGAATACTTTATACGTGATATGGGAGGGGCAAAAGCCGGAGGGACGCCCGGCTCTGCAAAACCCTAGACAGCTCTGGACTGGGAACAGGAGTACTGTAATCAGTTCCAGCTACTACAAGTCCAATCTTCTGCAGGGATGGAAGGAACCCTAAAGGTTTTGAGCACAGTCGGTTTGCGAGTGAGATCAGTTGAGTATTGGATGAGACAGATAACTCTTCAAGGCTCGCTCGTCCGTCGAAGAGCTGCGCAACTTCCTCCGACGATATATCCCTATTCCCATTCACATGCATTCGAAAGTGTAAGTGCTTTAGAGAGCATTGCGATCTGTCCAAGAAGTTGGCCAGAAGCACAGGACTTACGGAGTTGTGCACTTGAAGCTGCTCCAACATTGGTAGCATTACTTTGGATAGAAAGCCATCTGTATCGTATGAACCCTTGCGGAGCTCTAACCTTGATAGGAATGCAAGAGTAGTACCTTCTCGCATGGATTGAACATCAGCGCAAGATGACTTGAACGAGGCATTACGAAGGTTCTTGTACTGTGATACCAGCGGGAGATCGGGTCCATCAATGGTCAAGTCCGATAGATTGTGACGTGGAAGAGTAACGCCTGCTGTGCGGACTCCTCTGACAACACTAAGGGTGTCCAGCTCTGGGAGACCAGAGAGAACAATGGGCTTGACGTTTCCGATAGATCCATACGGAGCCTGATCGCACGTATCATGTATCCTGAGTTCACGTAGACATGGACCGGGATACGGAAGTGGGAAGAAAGCGTCAAGAACTGCCAAATCATTCCCAACACATAGGTGAAGAGATTTCCAGCGAAATGAATRAGAAAATAAGGCCGTGAATAAGGTCGTGGATTGGAACTCAAGTGCACTAAGCCTCGTTTGGATAGAGACGTGAATTGAATGTGTCCCTGAGCGACTGAGCTGGAGCATCAATATTTTTGACGCTGAAAATTGCTTTSTNATCTGGRAAAACCTRACCTGAGATTTTTGTCATATTTCGCTTCTCTAGCCCGGATGTGTCATATATTGTCTTATTTTATCTAGTTAGGTACTATCACAATTTCTGAAGTGCAATTTTCCTTTTTCCGTTTCTAATTCAAAATAAGACACTAATTCACTTGTCATGTTGTTTTCATGGTACAGAATGTATTGAGCAACAGGCCACAGATTTGGGATAGTAGAGAATCTTATAGCAACAGGTATGGTGTATTTACATCTTCTATAGTACAACAAAGTAGTCATAAACATAGTCTGTCCAAGGGCAAGGTTGCCTTGCGCATAGTCCGTAGAAGGATGAGTCAAGGTCCTTGACTAAGCACGAAGCCAGAAGTGGAAGTGCTGAGTTAGAGACCTCGGTCCTGCCACCTCTCTCTCATCGACCACAACGCCAGAGGCCGTCTGCACGGCTCGGCCCACTCTCCATTATCCTCCACACCCTGGTCAATCTAAGCCTAGTTATATGCGGAGTGTTAACTTTCGCRCACTARCCACGTCGCGGCTATCACTTCCAACCATGCATCGAGTCAGCCCAACTAATTCCAAGCTCAGCCATCTGCCCCACAGTAGCGATGCGACACTACTCCTAGGAAACRCATGAATACGCAGTCTTGGGAGGGCGGAGCTCATCYAGTAGAGGTGTCTAGTGGTGAGATGATGTATCTACTTAATATATAATCCTTACAAACTCCAAAAGTGAAACCGTCGATCACACGCCAGAAGCTACTACGCAGAACATATACAAGCTGTCCTCACCCCTGTTCAAGAGTCATCTTGTGAGTATCCTATCTCCGCTACTTTGAGTCTTATTCTGACCTCATTTCCTTTGTTTCAACTAGGAGAGGGAAGGCAACTAGGAGAGGGAAGGTTGACATTAAGATTTATTACATTAGAAAATAGTTATTAGTCTAGCAATATAGTGTAGTAGTCAATCTTGTATGTATGTAGTATAAAATGGAATTGGTTTACCCTTCTTTCGTGTGCATTCAGACAAACAAATACAGATATTAATACAATAAATGGCGGTCATTTCGTGTCTTATTTTGTCTTGAAAAGACAGCAGTTGAAAATCACTTAGCTGTTTTAGACAAATTTGTGTAATGTTCCGGCTAATCTCGGCTACGTCTTATTCTGCAACTTATTCACGAATTAAGACAAAATTCGACGGTGAGGTTTTTCCAGATGCTTCGTGTTGACTAGAGTCTTCTTTGTACGCACGCATCACTTTCACAGCAACCTTCCTCCTTGTGATGGTCATATCAGGATTCAGACCCCTCTTGGTATCCCATAAACAGTCCGTGGGTACCATGTTATCTTTCTTCAATATCAAGCTGGCTTGGTAGACTGGTGTGTTTCCAGTTCAAGTGTTTTGCAAGCTTTCAGTGATACCCTACTTACCATCGGAAAATCCTCCCACCGCAATAGGCCAACGCGAGAGCTCACTTAATTGTGAGGTGAGGACGGGGAAATCTGGGACCAACGCCAGAAGCTGCGGATCCGGAACTTCTTGTTCAGACATGGACGTGAGGTTCTGGTTGATAGCTCTGAAGCGCTGACGGCAAGCAGAGAGTATACATAGGGTTCGGTTTCACAGCGCTTTGCTTTCAGCGTGTACATAGCATTGCCCGAGGATGCCCATGAAGGTCAAGTCAACTCAGCTGCGCGGAGCAGCGAGTCTTCTTGTGGCAGTGTTAAGATGAACAGTGTGGGAGACGCCTCTACAAACGCAGAATGCAGTTTGCTTCGGAGTACATAAATATCAGACACGGAATATAACAGCTTTAGGTAAAGCTTAACAACAGAACTTCAGTATCTTGAAGAGCTATTCCTTGCCCCAACTCCAATGTGACCTCTTTAAGGTCGCCACTAATCTTCGCATCTGTAGTGTCGTAGGACTGTCCAGCCCAAGTAATACCCGAAGTGTCCTCAGCATGTCTACAGAGAGTGCTTGAGTATATCGGTTTTGGAAACATGGAGACACGCACGGGATCTGCAGACGCTTCACATTGGCCTTCGTCTTTCCCTCCCCTGTCAGATTGACCGTCGTGTTTCCTCTCCCATCACTATCTCTGGTGTACGCAATTGAATTGATCAAAAGCACTCTCTTAACCTCTTCCCCTTCATAGAACGCATAAGCAGCCACATCTTCGCTCTCCATAGCCAGCTCCAGAATCTTAGTATCAGGCCCTGAAATCGCTTCGGCAGCCACGACAAAAGCGTAATAAAGCATCTGGATGTGAGGTTGGAGAGGCTCGTCGAATGGTGTTGCGTCAGTGGTGCTCCATTCAAGAGGGTAAGGTTGTATGAAGTTATACTTGTATCCAATACCTTCATGAAAAAAGAGGCGACTAATTCCCAGTTGCGAGCTACATAAGCAGGTCAAAGAATGAAGTTAGCACCAACCGTGAAAAACGCACGCATGGAAAGCAAAATCTAGAGCCAGATGCAGTCCCAGCTACATTGCTCACGCCAGGGACACCCTATTCTCCCGTGAGAAACGTCAGACGGACTCTGAACCTCCGTAGCAAGGGGGTGGTAACATACGTGAAGAGCATAACTGTTCGTCTCGCCTAATATGTACTCCAGCCCTTCTTCCCTAGTGGCTGTAATATCAGGAATATAGGTCGTGAGGTTGCCTCTGATGTCAGCTTTTGACATCAAGGTAGCGAGAGCAGCATTCGAATTGTCAGCACGGAGAAATCCTTGATAATTGTGTTGTGAGATTCTGCACCAAGATGTCAACGAGATACGGATTGACAATGTGATGAGCCGTACGCAGAGATGAGAGATCCNGGCTGAGAGTCCAGAATTCCGAGGTTGAAGATTGCCTGAGGGGAGAAGTCATCTAGGCTGTGCGAGGAGAATGCAAACCTAACCAAATCATCTCAATCATGGCAAGAGGCAAGAGGGCAGAAAACCTACGAAGCCCCGAGGAACTTTGTGTGATTGGATTCGCCTAGATTGACAGTCTCCGCTACAGCAGTTGCAAACTCAGTCCATCTAAGATACAACACGAAAACGTCAGATACACCCTTGTCATATACGCATGCAATGTACTCACTCTTCGACATAGTCCGCGACCGTCCAATCCACGGGTCTTGCACCATTCCTAGGATCGTTGTAGAAATCTGGCTCGTTTCCAATCTCTATATAATCCAAAACGATTCCCCTTTCCTTGAACTCGGGACTGTTGAATGCATCGACGATAGCTTGCGCCTCAAGTACTGTGGCAGTGAGATTGTCTAATCCCAAAGGAACTCCCCAAATGACGTGGGTATTGGAGGGCAGGAAACGAGCAGTGAGATAATACGATGGGCCAACAATAATACTCTCTGCCTCTGGGTATGGCACCGGCGCAGTGGGATCTCCGAACGTCGTGACAGCGAACTGGAACGTTGTGCTCAGATATCTGTAAAACGACAAATGAGATGCAAATACCTCCATATTGGGATCAAAATTTGTGTGATCTTCGCTGTTGGCACCAATACGAACTTGTGGTGACGTGCCAGAGAGTTGTTTTAGATTATCCAGCGCGTTGAAGAAGAACACGTTCTGCTCAGTCGTACCGCTCCAGTCCGTCCATCTGTCTTGTTCAATTGAGAGAGAAAATAGGGACGGAGATACGGGTACTGCATTTTCCGGTACTTTTACCGGAACCTCAATATCCAAGGCAAGAGAAAGCGGGATGAGAGCAAGGGAAAGGAGAACTGTCAAGCCGATTTCCATGATGAGCATGAGCTTGTAGGTTCCCCAATCACATCGCTCTGGAGAATATTAACTGAAATCGTACTCGCATAGATCGGATTCGTACGAATGTTTCGCGGTTCATGGTAGTACGAAGAATTCTTGAATGATGAGGTGAACCATGTGAAGCAATTCCTTGGGACCGGGGTTTCAAGATGTAATGGGATAGAAGATAGTTATATTTCCTCAATATTTCCTGTGGTAGTTTCCCATATGCAAGTTCCTGAGCACCTGAGATATCGCGCCCGCAAAACCACGATGATACAAGACCTGGTGATTAGCGTGGAATTTGTATCAAAAACTGCTACACCGGCTCAGCGGCTCGTATCCTTCTCACGCGACTCGGACTAGGTCACGGCAGYCGTTCAAGTTGAGCCTCAACAAAAAAACTCTTCAATCAAGGTTTCGTTGACTAAAATTGTAACACTAACTATAAATATATCCTTGTAGATTCTAAGCCAGTATTTTCCTGCGAATTTCCGGAATACACCTTTCCCTTGCGGCCGACGGTGACAAATCAAATGAAGTGCCGTTCCACTTAGAGCCTGTTCATTTGCGTGAGGTTCGTGAGGTTCGTGAGATTCAAATGGTGASTSGTGAGAATCAAAATGAAGAGAGGCGTTAGAGTCCTTGTTTGAGCCCATGTATGAGAATTTGGTCAATTAATACTGTAGTAACACTTTTCAAAGTATTAAAATCATACATAAATAGAGAAAAGTACATACAATAGTAAGGAAGAGCAAGATAGCATGTCGTACTCTGCGCCACCCGTTTTCGGTGAGAGCGGACCGGGAGCGGAAGAGGTAGATGCCACGATTTTGTCTTGTCACGACAGTATCACGCCGAAAACCCCACTTGCCACCGTTTTGATTCTCACCATTTGAATCTCACGAACCTCACGCAAACGAGTGGGTGTGGGCCATCGCAAAGCGTGGCAAGTTCGAGGCTGAGTGAATAGATAATTTTGACCCACCTTCGCTGATTGTCGCCCGGCGTCGCTTCGCGACGCCACCTCCTCACAGCTCCGGTGATAAGTTACCAGACATCCGTGGTACAATGACTTCCCTGCGGCTCTATATGTGGCTCCGTGGTCAAGTACTGATTGACCGAACATTTCATTGGTTTTACGTCGAATCTCGATCATTGCAGTATTTTCACTGCTTCAATAGATAAANCCTTGGTCAGCCTAAGCATTCGAACCCTCACTATGAGTGCATAATGAGCTRYTTTTCAAACCCAAGTAGCAAGGTCCAGTCTACGTTAGGAGGCCGATTTTGTGTCACAGCGTCGCTTTATGTACGCGTTGTTTATGTGCCTCAGGTAGTGGCTCTGGTTAGTGGTAGCGAAAGCTGGGAATTAGATTGCACAGGGTGTCATGTAAATGTACACTCAGATAACAAAATGAAACGGTGCCTGTTTCCTTTCAAGATATTGGATCTAGTTCTCGCTAATTTCTCACAGTGGGTGCTGAATGAAAATTGTAAGAGAATAAATTTATTGCGAGGGTAGTACATATGATTTATTTGTACCCCATACTTGTACAACAACGAGCGAGATCATACAATAATGCCGATACAGAGCTTAACTGGTTCGGCATTACTGTTTATCGCGTCTTTGGGCACATGTTGTATGGTGGTAATGCGGGATCCTGAAAAAGTCAGTGGAAAGAAAGAGAAGAAAATTGTAGACGTGGAAAGTGGTGCTCAGAGGTTCATCTAACAAAACTAAGAGAGAGAGAGTTGAGGATACTAGTATTGAACAGTGACAATAACACGCACCTAGCTCGTTCTATGTACATCGGGGAGTTGTTGTCTGAGGGAGGTCAACTCCCTTATCATTTCCTCCGTTCTCATCTGGCCATACCACACTTGATATTTCAGATGCCTGTTATTGTTACTGAGCATATCCCTGTGTTGTCTGAGCTCGTCCGTATATCTCGCCCATCTGGTGCATTCGGACGCAAGGTGTTTTTCCAGCAATTTCGATTTCGCCAGGTCCAACCTCAGACTGTTAAAATCCTTGAGGCTGATGGATACCCGAGGGTAATCTAGAGGATCATATCCGGGAACATTAGCCTGATGGTCATAAACATAGCTAGATTCACAATGCGTACTTTGATTGTTTACTCCCTGCAAAGGGCAGACAGTAAACAGGAGGTGCCCCGGGACACTGGGAGGACTTTGCTGAGATACATTTCCTGAGGGGCTGTTATCTGTGTTCCTAAGTTCGTCGGGACCTTTGTTCTGGCCACTGGCATTCGTGACGACCACAAGAGGCGAGGGATGGCGCACAAAAGAGCGAGACGAGAGGGGTCGTGTGGTCCCTTCGCCAAACACGTGTGGCACTCGTTGTCGGACAGCTCGTTTACGCGCCTCAGAATCGGATATTGGTGTCGTGGGGTTCATGTTACAGAGACGCGTCAATCACGTGATGGAGTTGCTGACCTTTATCCTTTGTCTTTTGTTTATTCTACTCCGCCCTCTAAGCGCGTCGGGAGTCGGCACCTCGGCTCGTTCGACTCGAACCACCATCCCAACCCCAAGGTCCGCCCAGAACGCCTGACTTTCCGTCGACCGTATCGCTCCAGTCCCCAGTCATTTTGTGCTCCCTTCGGCCCCGGAGCTTCTATTGTCTCTAGCCACAGCAATTCACTTCATCACCGGAGTGTATTCTAACCCTACGTTTTCAAGGGTATAGTTGTCTATACACGCCCTGACGCGTCGTTCCATACCAGAAACAAGTTTCCGAAGTCGATCTCTTCAGGAAAAAGCGCGACTGAATCACGACTTGCGCGGTAACAGTTCCTCAGATGATCTGGTCTTATTTCACGCCACGATGATGTCTTGGTGGCCACTCTCTATCGCCACCCCGGAAAGCGTCTGTTTCCCGATATTCTTGTATTCTACAACGCACAAACCGTCGCCTGTGTCACTTGTACCACTTCTTCCGGGAGATCTGCCTCTGTTTCCGCACCAAAGGTCTCAGCCTTCATCCACAGAGAAGATCTCTCGTTAGAGGGGTAAGTGATGCCGGAAATGCGTACGGTCCTCTTTAGGATACAGATGCGGGAATGTTGAAGCCAGGGTAGCGTCGCGGGACCAATCATGGGTGGTTTAATTCCAACGACGGAGTGGGGTTCCGTACAGACCAGTCGTCTCGTAGGACTGTCGCCTGCTGATGGCTTCCGAACATGCCTTTCGCAAAGGCTCTATTTGTCCATCCCTTCGAGTTTTTGATTCTTTCCTATGCGCCTGGTATGGGTGACGTGTTCGACATGGGTCTCGCACAAGACAGCTATACCTAGAGTCTTTGACTCCCTTCCCCTGGACACCTTCCTCAACGATCGGCAGGATCTCGAGAGGGTAGCTCCAAACCCCGGCGAGGTATTCCAACGAGTGGGCTTCGCCGTGGGCCACTTTGTCTTCTTGTCTTTCCTGGTGGACCTTTCGCAAGGTGCTGTGCGAGATAGGAAGGTAGAGGAGAGGCTCAGAACACCAAATCTCAGGCTTCGACGGTAGTTGATGCGATGGACCGCTAGAAGGGGGCTCCAACGAAATGACATCAAATGGGATCCATACAGGAAAGCAGTCAATACGTGCTGATCGGCGACCTTCGTGGATGGTGCCCCGTTGGCAGGGCACAGAGGTACGCTTCACTTGATAATTCTCGTTCGCAACCATGAAGTGTCATCTATGGCATTATGAGCTTGGGTAGCGAGTGTGAACCCGGACCCCCAACTCATCCTTCCGAGGGACTTCTGGGTTTCGCCGTCTGCTAACAACCTCCTCTCACCTCGCTATCAGAGATCTGGACGATGATTACCTGCTTGAGTTCATGGTACATGCATACAGTGGACGCTGCCAATTCCATGGGGACCTGGCCGTACCGAACCATTTGAAGAGACTTTGTTATCTGGGGCTTGCGTCATGATGCGGAGACGCCTTCCGCTGACCTTTATACCATGCTGGATGCTGATCCCTTCCAATCCCTGACTTGTTTGTGTTGTAACCCCCCACAAGGACCTGCTCATCAATGGGATGGCGATGACCCTTGAGGTCTTTCTTTGATTATATGTGCTTTGCCACAGGGCTCATGAGGATCTTGTTTTGGGCAGTTGATGTTCATGGTGTCACAGTACATTGGCCATCCTTCGGAAGGTCAATAGAGATACGTTCTCGGGCGCAGTGAAACGTCACATGAACTTGTTGACTGTCAGGTCCAGGATTACCTTGTGGGTCTCGTCTTAGTTTCTGTTGATCTGGTTGGCACTCGAAGGAGAGTATCTATGTTGGGTGGCATGGGAATGTGGATGTGGCTTTTGCAGTCAATGGGCGCATACAGGAAGGATCACATTCAATGACATGGATTTGTGTTGGTGGAGTGGCAGAGCAGGACAATCCCAGGCATGACATAGTCATGAGAAGTTCTTCTGGTGTTTGTGCAGTCGGGATAGCTCTGCGGAAGCCCTGTGGCTTGTATGATATCTCTTGCTGCCCTACAAAGGCAAGGGTCTTTATTGGATGAAGGATTTCTGGTTGGCGTACGTGGTTGAAAAGTGTCTCTTGTTGTTTCGGCAGAGCATGAGTACATAGGAGCAAGGGGAGGCGGCAGCGGTTGATATGATCTCAGTGTGGGGGAAGCTATAGGCTTCGAGAGACCGGTGTCCTCGCACCCGAAGAATCCTCATTCTGTCCCTCTATTTGATGCTAGTGATTGGTGAGGATGTCTACTAGGTGAGTGTATTCTTGGCGAGGGTGTCACCACCTCAAGACCCACAATTTTGCGAAGCAATTCCAATTTTTCCCTCCCTTTCTTGTCTCACCTTCGTGGTGATGATACCTCTGGATTCAAAAGAACAAAAATCATGGGTGAGTTGCTATTCTATTGAAGTATGTTACAAACATATCTTGACGTTCCTTCGCAGGTTCAGAACCCCTGGTATGTACAAATTGGGTGTCTCTCAATAAACTCTGGTGTATCCTCGAGAATTATACAGTTCAAACTTCCTCCTTGGTCCCTCGTTTTGACATGGTCAAGACTTGCGCCAACATATCCTTCATACTCAAGATTTCCTTCTCTAGCGATTGAATTCGGTCCTCGAGTTTAACATTCTGCATGGGATTTTCAACACGGCAAGACTCGTTGATACTGATCAGCCCACCTGTCGTTGTAATTCTCGTGAGGACACTGATGTTCCAGAGTCATAGCCATCATCCGCATCCTGGGATATGTCTTTGGCTCGCCCCGGTGTCCTTGGGGCATCGGCCGAACGTGAACTATCATCGCTGACCTATATGGTGGCCTTTAGATTTCAACTGGTTACCGCCGAACTAGAAACAACACGGACCCTTGCTACTCCTCGAAAACGTAAAGAAGACCCCTGTGGTTCCTGTGCCCGTCACGATTAGTATCAGCCTGAACGAACAAACGATCAAATTTGGCAAGCTCACTCGATAGGGAATTTCCTGGCGTCCTTGCGCCTTCCGCGCTTGTATTGCTCCATTTCCCAGTACTGTTATCCGCTCAACCGCCGGCCACAGGGGAGTCGCAGGGGTTTGAGGTCGCGAGGGGAATGGGGAAGGGACATATAAGAGTTCCGATGTGTGTCTACCAGTCTCAGATACTGGTTGGCCGGGTCGGAGGAGATCAGGATGTGGGTTCGGGAGGTCGTAAGTATCGCCCACATCAACTGGGACATCCTTAGCTGGACTTCTTTGAACCTGACGGTCTCGTGCGCCAAATCTCCCTGGACTAGGCAACGAAGCTACCAATAAATGAGATTATGAGAGGTAGTACAATCTGTAGTGGCTGGCGTACCTAACGGTGGAGGTCGTCTATTGGAGGCAGGAGCTGCTGTTTGGTGTCTCTGAATTGTTGGAGAGTATTGCGCTGGGAGACGCGGGACAGGGCTTTGAGGGGTTCGGGATCGTTGAATGATTCGAGCTTGATTAAGGTCCTCGACGCTCTTCCAGCGAGGACTGCTCAGAGCAGAAGGAGTTTCTGGACGCCTGCGTCCCTCATAATATCCAAAGGTTGTAGGTGTACGACTCCCAGAGCCTGGCCGCATGTCAATATAAGATGCCATAGCTATAAAATGGGGAAAAGAAAGAAAATGAAAATGGAGGATGAAAGAGAGGGAAACCAAAACTGTCTGATCCTTCGGTATGCTCAAGTGTAAATACTGCGCTGACTGCAGCGCCACATCAAATCTTACCATGTCCATACATCCGTGCAAAAACTGACAAAGTGTAGTTCTAGGTCATCTCAGTCCAAGTACTTTCGTGTTTTCATCATTGATGGTCCTGTCCTGTAATAAATTTGTTGGGCACCCAACTACATCCGGCCATAATGTAACGTTGGGTGCCACACGCCGCGACTCCAGTATCCCCAAGCGCACCATATACAAGCCCAACTATGTTAATGTATAAGACCAAAGCTAGGTAAAACAATTGCAACCACCGACCACGCCTCCCTATATTACCTCAAACCCGTCCCCGTGATAAGTCATAGCATCGCGGTCAACGTTCATCAATCGAGCGTACTCAAGCATCAATCTATGTATGGCAGTCACTAAGTTCGCGACGTGTTTGGATCGTACGGAAAATCTTACCTGAAGAAGTACGCGACCAAGTCCTCCCTTCTCCAGAATGTCTTACTCCATTGCCGTCCTTGGAGAGCAATTTTCCTAGCCAAATCTTCGTGCGCACCCTCCCCAGAGGCATCTCCACAGAAAAAGAGCAGGGCGTCATGAAGATCGGACAGGTCAATCTGGATCGGGACATAATGCACCCATGGTGCTATACGATCTGTGAACCTGACGCAAGCACACATGAGATAGTTATCAACAGGACCAAGACTGATACGCACCACTCAGGATAAATTGTGGACTTGAATATTAGCGAGTTCGATGTCATCAGTCTCTTGAAGCGACCCGACCAACCATTCCCGTCAATCTAATAACGGTCAGGCAAGAGAAAACTACGAAAATGAACGACTGACGTCAAGAACATATTTATAGTTCCCTGCCTGTTTCATACTCTGCCTCTCCCGGAATGGGAACATCTTCTCTAGGTTCGCGCAGAACTCCTCCGGTGCACACTGATGCGCTTGACCCGCGAATGCAATATCCATCGTGGCAGGNTTGATGCGAGACTTGCGTATCGTCTTCGGGGAACCAACCCTTTCAGCAGGAGTCTTCGGTGGGAGAAGCACATCGACTGTTCCGTTTAAGTCGTTAGCAGCTCGGACCGTGGAAATCCTATGGCTCGGTTCCCAACGCGTCGTATCACGGTGGAACATTCCAGTATTCGAGCCACGCCAAAGTAGCCGTTCGTCCAATTTCTCGTCAAAGTCGGGATCATCTGTACGCGGGTATATGTCTTCTATCCAACCATAAGGAGTCGGTATATGGATATTATGATGGACTGTTGTCGTGCAAGGAGAGAATTCGGGAACCATTTGGTTCTGAGGATTCGGTCCTAACGCTAGTTTGAGCAAACAATGAGTTGAAGGGTTAAGGGTCATACCGTAGTTATGACTGAGGAATTGACCATGGCTCCAGAGGAGACCAGGATGGAGGCAAGNTCCATAGAAAGTTTATGATTAAAAATAAAAGTCTTCTTGGGCTTCGAAGGTGGTGGACCATCGAGATTTATGTGCCGAATACGAGCGGGGGATGTCGGTGAGCACGCAGATACCCAACCAAGATGTTTGATCGTTGGTAGTGACTTCTTGCTTAAATCTGGAACTATATCAGTGAAGCACAGGGTCGACTTCGTAAAAGTACACGCACAAATTTTGTCAGCAGCAGCAGCAACGGCTGTATTTTTGACACCGTGGTCAGTGAGTCGATTTGGCCCGTCATGAGGCGAGAAGGTTGCCCGGAAAGGTGGGAGGAACTCTTCAATGTCATGCAGAAGGTCGACAATCTTAGCGGAACCGACTATAAGTTGATTGTATCTGCCTTCCTCGAACGCGGTATGAACGACGCGGACACCTTCAGTCTCCGTCTTTCCTATTGTGTAAGAGTCCTTCTTGTCTTCAGTCGCATGTCGGTCCCGAATTAGTTCCTCTGGATCGAGGCCCCAGAACGGCTCAAGGTCGTGGAATATTTGGTCGTATTCATCTGGGAGCTGAACATCATGTTCTCGCGCGTATCTCCACCTGATGAAGAAGGTCAATTGAGCTACTAGAAACTTAGGACCGAGCAAGCGCCGTACCAATGATCGAAGCCTTTGGGGGGATTCCTGCGATACCGTCTGCGGTATTCTGCAACGAGCTCGTCAAACGACGTGCTTGCGGTACGAAGTTTTTCCTTCCATTCCCTCTCGGCCCTATCTATGAGCTCGAAGATGGGATGGTTTCCGTCCGGATTGACTTCCAACAAGCCATCTGAACGGAATGTGTGTTTCCTCAGCGGCAGGCGTGGCAAAGTGTCATCGTCATGCTTTTGAATTACAACATGTTTCTCTTCACAAATGCATAAATCCTCAGGGGTGATAAGGTCCTTGGAATGCGTGGGTGGATGAGAAAACAATTTGCTGGGAGATGCATAGAAAAACGCCCATAAGAATAGTGCCCCGACGCCTACTTTGAGGAAAAGACGCGGTCTATATCTGGGGTTGACCATTTCAGAGCATGTAGGAGATGGATGTCGTGGCACAAAGACAGTTAGGAGGTTAATTAAGCAGATTAGCGCCCTCCGTCCTTGATCAAAACAGTCGGGTTCCTGATAATCGCCCGAAATAAATTACAAGCGCCCGCTGACAGACGACACTGAGAAGAATTTAAGAGAATAGTAAACGCGTACAGGCTAGAAGTACAAGATGGTGGCGAGAGAAAGAGATGTTACAGACTTGCATCATTTTCCTGTTCAAGTGGGTGCCACATGCGATCGCTTTTCATTAAGGACATGTCACGTGATAAGACGCCGCTTCAAGTGGGATACAAGGTAAGTTAAGTAGCTCGACGTACCGTGAGCTTCTATTAGCTTATAATATTGCATTGCTACTATTTTCATATCACCCAGAGCAGCACTATTTATGATGCGGACACACCTATAGTGTTCCACAAGTCAACTCTTCGGACCGTCTTGTACCGAAGCACTTCGTGGTAATCTTCAAGTTCCCGGTTGTACATAAATTTGACTTGACGACCTGCTACATTTCAAGTCTACCGCGAGACAAAAAACCCAATTCTCCAGTCATCCTATTTCCTTACAAAGCGAGCGTCCACTAGGATGAGTTCATATGTGAAACTCCTCCAGATGTCAACACAAGCCCCTAGAAAGGTGCTGCTGCCTGTCGAACCAGCCTCAGATCCCCCAATCAAAGGAAAATATTTAATACACCTCTATAAAAAGAGTGTCGGTACTCAGGAATACATAGACTCGTTTCCTAAGAGCGTTAAAGTCCAATATGAAGATGACTTTGGAATATGTGGTGCGTTGTTTTCTCTCTCATTCTTGTCTCCACTCTCACGGCTCATTGGTCACGAAGCCCGATTCACAGATGAGCAGTGAGCACTACTTTTACCAGACAGTGCGGGCTGATCCTCGCGTTACGAGGATAAGGGGGTTTCCCGATAGCCCTGTAATATCTACAGGCCTCCGCCCATGGCCAGAGCGAGTTATCACCTGGCGGCAGTGAATTAAGGTGAAGTGGGATCGACAGGGGAGTTTGACCCCATTGAGGGAAGTCAACTGGTGGTGAGATAAGTACCTGGGGCGACCAATTGGCGGTATATTCTTCTATGCAAAATGACGCGGAGTTGTTCCCTTCATCCAGGACTACCTCTAGCATTGTGACATCTAGCTCTGGGTGTAGCTGGGTCGTTCCTACGTCAATAGGCGAAGACAGGCATTGTGTTTATCAGTATACTTGGTGATGAGGATAGGATTAAGGGAGTATGACATAGAAAAAAAAGTGTCTTTAGGAAAGTAGATGTTTGGGAGCACTTAGATATCCTGGGGGTCGACCGTCGCGACAGATCCATTATCTGCTATCACGTTGAAGCGCACTATATATTTTTCAGTTGTAGGAACAGGGGCGCGTGCCTGGGTATGACTTACAGATAGTGAAAAGTGTTCCCTTTTCCCTTCGGATGCTGGTAAAATACAAAGTTCCGGATTYTACATCATGTTCTGGTTTCCTGTGAGAGTTTATGAAGATGTCAGAGAGACATACCCTGGGTGCCACGGACTCGGAAAGATACGTCCACAAACCCGGCCAGAGTGCTAACCTGGAGAATCTTAGAAGTACTCTCACAACAAACAGAGGTGAGTAGCGCACCCTTCCCCGAATGAAGGGATCTCCATTCAGCCACCGTTCTGGTTGTGGCCGAATAGCATATCTCAAGATCTCCCTGGCCTGATAATCGTTCCTCAAGCATCTCAAGATGCCTTTGGCCACAGAACTCGACACCTTCTCTTCATTCGTAAGTTTAAAGGAGATGAGCTTTTGATAAGAGGAAGATAGCATCACAACGAGCTTTGATTCTTGGAAGTTGAGGATTAGGACCATACCAGGCTTCGAAGTCAGAGAAATATGTGTAACATGAGGTGGTTCTGTTGGCGGTGGTGGTCTGCAAGATTGCGGAATCCAAGTGGTAGTGCACCTAGTGCAGGTCTATGCACAAGTCCAGCGTGGTGATTAGACTGTAGCGCAGATGGTGTTCAAACATGACGGTTCGGAGAGAAGTGGAAACCGGGTAAGCGTTGCCGTATCTTGCCACACCGGATTTAGTTGAGACCCGGGTAAACAAGTGCTCCGATTTCGGATAGCAAGTTGACGGCCGTCCGCAATTCATTTGCCTCCTTCTCCTCATCGCTGGTTGTAGAAGAGAAGTCCTGTATGTGTTTCATTCTTTATGTGTCTGTTCAATTATTACTCACAGATTTCTCTGCCAGCTGCTAGTTCWCCCCAGTCCTGACGCAGGGCATTAAACTCAAAATCCTATACCATCTTTACGACAACGCTATGGCCCGGACTTTATCAAGGAGTCTGTCTAGAGACTCCCTCAAGCGCCGTCCGATAGCGCTATCACCCATAGAGCAACTGCCTGCCGAACTCATAGACGTTATCCTCAGCTTCTGCGACATGGATACCCTGCTTGCTGCCAGCCTCGTGTGTCGGTCATGGCTCCCCTACAATCGACACCATCTATTCTCCTGTGGCAAGCGGGTGTCTATCTGCAGAGATAATGCCGAAGAATTTTCTTCCGTCTTGTTGTCTCCTTCCAATTCTATATCACCTTTCCTCAGGACATTGGCCCTCAAATTGAGCGACCATGAATCGGACGAGGTATCAGACGAGACCTTGTGGCTCACTGACCTTGTCATTCCCGCCCTAAAGAGCCTCAAAGTCACCTCACTCACCGTCTTTTTCTTGCTCGTACGATCAAATGGGCTCATCCCAGAACTGCACTTTTCTTTGACCGCATCATTCACAAACGTGAGAGAGCTCAACCTTCGATATAATAACTATGTCTCGCTCGTGGACGCAATCCAGTTTGCTTGCAGTCTTCCTCAACTAGAGGTCCTCAATCTCAAGGCCGTCGTCCGGGGAAACTATCTCGCGAGCTCAGACCGGGGCTTCGATAAGTGTCATCTTCCGCCCCGGTTGGTCAGCCTCAGCGTACACTTCCCTTGGGTGACGGTCATTCAAATGAGGACGATGGCCTGGCTTCTAGAGCAATCAACAAAAAAACTGCAGAGTCTGTTGGTCGATTTCGTTCACCACGCAGTTTCCCCTCTGTTGGTAAGATAYGTMGAGGGCCTACAGTCGTTGACTCACCTAACGCTGAGCAACGTCGAGGTGGCAAACAATCAGCGTTAGTCTAGATTTCCCCAATATTTCCCTCTTGACCTCCCGTTCTAATACTTATCGTCTTTAGAGAGCTTCGATTTATGTGGTCTTACCGGCCTGAAATCTGTGGAGCTCTTCCCCTTCGTGAACACCTTGGGAGTTAGCCCGATAGGCTTCCTGTATAACTCACTCTCGTCCATTCCACAACGCACTATTTTGGACATCGTCACGGTGTATATGCTTGGGTATGACATACCTCCTGAAGATCCAAATTGGGAAGACTTGGATGATCTTTTGGTGGAAGGGAAACATCACTTGGTGAGGTTTGGGTCCCGGACGATGGCAGATGTTCGGTGTCTTCAACGGTTGCTCCCTAAATGTTCGGAGGCGGAGATTTTGGATCTCGTTGTGTTTTGAAGGCTTCTTTTTACCCTTTTTCGCTGCAATAGAACCCCTCGTAGAATTATTTATGTTAGACGTGGCGCAAATCGCCAAATTGTGCGCCTCAAGTATGTTCACAATGTTCTACGTCATCTGAGTTCCTATCGCTTTCTGACTATATATGCGTCACTTGCGCGGCTCTAACCGCCSGAAATTTGATWTCTTGAGTTGTKTACCTGAACGTTAAGAACTGGTACCTTGGACCTTGTATCAGGGGCGAACGGTTTGAAATAAAGTACAAATTTACAAAGTCCAACTCCATCTCCTCGTGGATTCTCCTGTCTCTCAAAGCTGAACTAGCAATGCATCGCGTCGGGTGCAGTCTAATAGCGTTTCAAGCCTGGAAAGGGCGGTGAGACATACCGGCCCCACGTGCTCTATTAGTGCCGTATCCCAACTTGACCACCTACCACCATCTACTTGGCTTACACTCTTCCCTCTGCTCCCGCCAACTCATTCCCTCATCTTTGTAATTCTGGTAGTTTGGGATGAACTTTTTCAAGACTAAGCAGCGAACGCCACCCGATCTAGTCCGTGGCCTACGAGATGCGATTCCAAAGTTGGAATCAGCACCGCCAGGGGGTGAGACGCGCAGAAAGGTACACATTCTCTCGTCGGGATTCAATACTTCGTTCACAAAAGTTAGGCCAGCGAAGAGGTGTCCAAGAATCTTGCACAGATAAAGGGCATGTTATACGGTGACGGAGGTATGGCTCGATAGATAGATAGGTCATCGAATTACACATGCATCTCACACAGAACACTCTAGATCCGGTACCAGAACTTATTGCACAGCTTGCGCAAGAGACATATTCAACCGACCTCCTACAAGTCCTTGTTCTCAACATCTCTCGACTTGACTTCGAAGCAAGGAAAGATGTTGTCCAGATCTTCAACAATTTGCTCAGAAGACAGATAGGTTCACGCTGGCCAACTGTCGAGTACTTGGTATCGAGTCCGCAGAAGAAGGAGATCATATTCGACGTCTTGAAAGGCTATAACAATGAGGAAGTCGCTCTTAATACGGGAATGATATTAAAGGAGATGCTGCGACATGAACAGCTGTGCAAGGTGTTGTTATACTCCGAACAGTACGTCCTGTTATATCATCCTCCGCATATGTTATCAACTCTACACCTAGGTTTTATAACTTCCCTCATTATATTGAGACTACAACCTTTGGTATATCATGCGACGCTTTTGCAAACTTAAAGGAGACGCTCACGAGACATAAGCCTATGGTGGCTGAATACCTTGACAAGAACTACGACCGATTTTTCTCCTCATACACCACCCTCATTCTCAGCAACAACTATGTCACCAAGCGTCAGTCTCTCAAGCTGCTCGGGGAGATCCTCCTCGATCGGGCCAACTTCAATGTAATGACACGCTACATTGCCAATGAAGCCAACCTGAAGATGATGATGAACCTTCTGCGAGATAAGAGCAAGAACATTCAGTTTGAAGCCTTCCATGTGTTCAAGGTGCGTTATGAAATCATTTGAAAAGCGTGTTTCCGTTTACCCGCCCTAGGTTTTCGTGGCCAACCCAAAGAAGCCACCTCAGATTGAGGCCATCCTTCGAAGGAACAAAGACAAACTCCTGAACTTTTTAAAGACATTCCATAATGACAAAGAAGGTGAGCGCATGTCACCAATACTTGGTGGGATCGTATTGAATAACTTCTGAACGTGCGATAGACGAACAATTTACGGACGAGAAACAATTCCTGATCGTTCAAATACAAGGACTGTAAAAGAGACGAAACAATTCCCTCTTGACTATCATTTTCCTGCACTAATTTTGTTACCTATGACTAGCATCTCATTCCTTCTCTGGGCCTCWCGCACATTMGCACATCACCACTATCATCACCACCATCGTATATATCCTAGAATATTGTGTTCACCTCTTCCTGTAATTACGCAGTTTCTTTTTGTTGATCGTCCTGTCCTTTCTCCATGTCACTGCTGTCGCTGTTTTCATTTTTACATATATACCTCTGTACATACACTGCCTGGTCACTTGGATCAAACGTGCGGTTATCATAAGTGGGCATACTCAAGTGGGGGCATCTCCGTCCCCTTGGAAATTGGATCATCTCGATCATTAATGCACCGTGGCGGGATCATAATTAGTACTCCAAGGGTACTGAACTACTGCGGTGTCACTATAAAACCTCCCGAGGTTGTGAGCCCTCGGATTGTCATCGATTCATCTGAAGCCTTCACCTGGCGCTGGTCGTTATCTGACTTCCGGGAAATCTTACAATCGCTGGCCGACTCATTGCTTGTAATGACCTTAACGAAATCGTTTATATATCTTGCCTCTATGACTTCTTTCCTCCTTATCTCTAGATGTAATGCCCTACCCACCCACCTGGATCCTAGAGAACCGATGGTAATGTAAGTAGAGCATAATAACGCCACATCCAACATGTCCCCGATTGATAGATGATATACTCAGTCGTCCAGGAGAGCCCTTACCATCCATCCACATCCCCGATGTAGGTGGTACCAAAGCGCAAGTGCTTCGTCGAACACCAGATGTGCTGGAGGAATTCTTTGAGAACGGGTTGGAGGATGTCGAAAGGCCCGAGGCTAGCTGGGAATGGAAACGGGATCCCGAAGTGAATGGGTACGTTCCATTATTTACGAGACGGGAAGACTAAAGGACATGGGATTACCYTAGACCGTAGCCCACTTGCGAACGAGATTGTCGAACAGACACTCAGTCTTGTGAAGTAATGAAATGTAACACAGTAATTGGCCGGATGTATCGAAAGCTAGCAGTGGTATATATATGACATCAAATGTAAAGTAGTTGTTGCAGGAGTGCGAAGTATTTCTGCATAATTATTTAGTATGGAAGCCTGCCAGCGCCTGGGTGGGATACTCCACATAGAATCGTAGAAAGATCGTAAATCATTGCGTCAGTAAGGATCATCAGTTGAATGTGGTTTTGTTTCCATAAGGTTTAACCTGGCCTGGGAATGGGAAGTCGGAATATGTGGTACTGTTGGCCTCGGGAATGGCATTGACCATTTGTCTGGTGGCTGACGGTGCTGCGTACCACCACAGTGTAGTGATACCAACGGGGAATGTATAAGTGGCCTAAGCGAATCTCTCCATCACCGTGCTTATTGAGTCATATGAGATGATTACGCACCTGCCTCCCATTGAAGTTAATGGTCGCTGTGACTGGAACGGGATTCCAACTCGTTGACGCATTGTCGTACCCTGAAATCAGAGGCAAGATGTTAATATACTTTCTTCAGAAGCATCCAAAACTTACAGTTCAATACCACAATAGTATACTTGGTCCAATCACTGCCGCTAGCTCTTGATGTCCTATATGCGGTGACCCTCAGAGCCCAGCTAAGATCTCCAGCAAGTGTGACCCCAATACGCTGTGCCCAAGGCCCACCCACATCCTTGGGGATGATTGCTTTCGACACATGTGCCATGGAATAGAATTCTTGGTTATAGGAGTAACTCCCATCGCTATTCACAGTGACCAAAGCTCTACATCCACTTCCGCAACTTGAAGTACCGGGAAGCTTGGGGTTTCCGTTACCGTCCAGTGCGAAATTCCACATGAGGCCCTAGAATGTACTGAGTATACGGGTTTGGTATGATTCTGGTTTCACTTACACCGTTAGCCCAATGCTCAACGCTTCCAATCCACCTGAATGCAATCATTAGTTAATATGCTCACGCACGACCTGTCAAGTTCTCTCACTAAATATGAGATCCTATTAGCTCTGAACTGGTATTGCAAACAAATTCGACTTACCAAGTTATCCATATACCACTGCATCCAGAAGAACAATCGATCGTCAGCAATAATTGAATGACCTATACATTACGCATTACCGACCTTGATATCAGACCACCAATCTGAACCAAAAACGCCGGAACATTCTGTGAATGTGATCTCCTTCATGGCAGGATTTTAGACCAAATAAGAGCACAAAAGGCGGAATCCTTACTTTGTTGGGGTATGCATTATGAAAGCTATCCTGTTGCGATACTTGCCCAGCATAGCAATGGAAAGCTACTCCCGAGAAGGCGTTGGATGCTTGATTCATCTGAAGAAGAGTTGTTAGCGCGTCACGACTACGAACTACAGGTAACACACCATTTGAACAGGATATTGTGCTGCATCATCCCAGTTATGCTACGCAAGAGTCAGACATCATTTACCGAAGAAAATATTTTTACATACTTCGTAGCCAACGACTCTCACAGAAGACAAGCTCATGTTGTTCAAGAGGGTTCTCAAAGTTGATCCTATGGTTGCACTTTGCGATGCCGTTATGACGCAGGTAGGGTATGTTGGGTTGCTGTACTCTGGCTCATTCTATACTCCCAATGATCGTCGGTCCTGATTTATTTCGAGATGAGAACAACATGGAACATACCAGGATCGAGATCGCATATATTGGTATTCCTTTGTTCTGGAATCCCTGAACAGCTTTCAGAAGATATCTTGCGTCTACATTCGGGAAGCCGTGAGATGCCTTTCATGATATGGCGAAACAATTGCACTCACACACTGTGAGCATGCTCGAGCTGATGGAGCCTCCTTTCATTGTGCCACTGTCTTTCATCCAAGCAGGCTAAAGTCCGCAATTAATACCTTTTGAAAATGGATATGGCAGCACCGTATACTCACTGGGGACCAAGGAACGAGGTGAATCTAGACAAGTTGTGGCACATTATATAGGACCTTCCGTGAAGATAAATAGACTAACTGACCTTTACAAGACTGTTGACAGAGCGAATATCTTGAAGGACGGAGAAAACATAAGAAGGCACACGATTGATGTCGAAACTGGTCAGGCCAGTGTCTCCACTTGTGTCATCAAGACTATACACTGTTGAAGAGCGTGAATAGATGACTCGGACAATGAATTAATCTACTTACCTGACGATGAAAAGTCAGATGCACCCACAGACACTCGGATGTAGCTGAGACCAGCTGCGTTGGCACCATCTGTTGGGCTGAAAGAGTAGCCTAGGATATCCCAATAGTTTTTGGGGTTGGTGGCCTATATTTTGTACATCATTATGGAATATGATACAATAAGTCGGGAAATATTTACTTTCAAATTACTTAAGACCAAGGCGGAGGAGTCCGCTGTACGGTACGGTATGAGTATGGTCTCAACGTCATGTGTTAGGATGTATCTCACTCAGTGAAGCTCCAAATCCGACCATCGATTGATAGACATTGTTTGGAGAGACTGTTATATCAGCTCTGCCAGCGGGACCTGGGGAAACAAAATTGATCGGCGTAGAGGGAGACAAGGACCTGAAGAGGCTCGTCCGATCCCAAGTCGTTTGCCACTGTGGTCAATCTTCAGCGCCATATTCTTGGGATACGTTTTGAAATGGCTTACAATATCCCAGATCTGCTGTGAAGCCACTAGAGTACTGAGAAACGCGAAGACAAGAAGGATAGAGCGAGACATCTCCAGAGAGCAACTTCGAGAGGGAGATTACTTCTTCATAACCAATATATAGGGCAAAACCGTCTGTCCGGGGACTTCAATCGACCCGTTACTATCAGGAACATGCCGACGGTCCATCCAAGAGGGGTTCAATATGCTTGGGAAGCTGGGCTTCTCTAAGTCATAGCTACAAGTTCAAGGAGACCCAATATGAACGAAGCAAACAAGGATGATGGCACATGTTCTGCAGATTCCGGATAGAATAGTGTACACTGGATGATCATGTACTACCGGCAGAGACAACAGCGAGGAGAGGGTAGCTAGACTACTTGTCCGGAGCTTAGAACAATACTCACCGTTCACGGGGGTTTGAGAGGGCGTACACGAGTCTTTAACGATAATAACAATCTACACCACATTTGGATGCTCACGAAACATGAGGCAATTTTCATGGTTGGATAGCTTTAGGTGATTCATATCTGACCGTATATTTGGAGAGTGGAAAGAGCTGCCTTCAAGTGGGAGGAAGAATGAGAGCAGACTCCGCATGTGGGTCGGGCCCGCAGTCGACATTGATACTAACACGGCCTACATGCACTGGCTATTTGGCCTGAGAGGTACATAAGTAAGGTGCTTTGATCAGCTTCCACTTACAACACCAGTGTGGAAGATTAGAGCAGGATGGACTGATGGAGGAATATAAGCACATGATTCAGATCAGAGGATGAATGGAACTTGGTACTTCACCCATCCGGGGCCATGGATAGTCCCAGCAAATTCTAATCAGTCTCTGATTAGTGCAAACAAGATTTGATTTGAAAAAAGGGTATGATGATGATCCATGTCGTAGGCAAACTCTCCAGCCCGTGCCTTCTGATGCAGATTAATATAGACATGCAGGTCGCGCCTCTGTGTCGTCAATTAAACCTGCAGTGTCTCAACAGCAGGCCTTTTAAATCGCAAGTGTTACTTGAGATACCAGCTGAATTTGACATAGATTTAGGACACACGTAACTTTTTCCGTCGACGCATCCTTCTACATGGAAAAATGCTGAAGCTAGTCACCAAAAGTCTACACAGAAGAATACTGAACAGAAACATCCGTAGTCACGGGTTATCGGCCTGTTCAACGCGTGATGTGTGATGTCTGTCAGATGTTGTAGAGAGCTGTGAGACTTGTACTTGAGCTTGAGCGCTTGAGCCATGGTGAATACCAAGTGAATACAGGATGGGGGACAAGAGTCACAAGGTGCACCGCCACTGGGNTGAAGATCTAGGTGTGCGGGCCGAGTGCACCGGATCTCTTTAAATTTCAAGCCACTGTCCTCTAACATACTATAGGCCTGTGATAGTGCCTTCAACAAGTTCATTAAAGGCGCATCTCGCTGAAAAAGTCGATCTGAGTCTAAATCTGTAGGACTTCATCCTCGATTCATCCCAACTCACCTCTCGTGTCAAGTTTAAATGGCAGGATGAAGTTACAGAGAGTCTCAGTCACATAGAGACTACATAGAGACAGGCCAAGTTTCCTGTAAGCAGAATCTGAGTCTCTGCAACTTCAACGGTCCGAACTAGGTCCCCGTCAATAGAATTCGTTCGTTGAGCAAAGGAAGCAGGCCGCGCAGCGCTCTGGTGCGATGTCTAGTAACCTCTACAGCCTATGAGCTGGCGGGGCTTCATTAAGCTTCATTTATGACAGAATTGAAGACCTCGGGAGCAGGGAATTAACGGAATGATGGAGATTGAAAGGAATTTTGAAGTTGAAGGTAGAAAAACTCCGAAGTTTGCTACACTCTTCTTACTTAGGATGAACTTTCCTGATCGACGCAAGGTAAATTCATCGTTTAGTATTGATAAAAGAATGTACACCGTGCAATCGCCTGTAATGATATTGCGGAGTATGTGAATGGGAGGCGCCTCAGGAGCCACAGATCCTTGCTATTGCTGATGCAATATTTAATATAGATAAAAATGTATTCTCGTGTTAAGCGGGACGAAAAAGCGGAATAATAATAAGGTTACTGTAGCCAATAGTCCACCATCCGATGCCAGTGTACTTGATCATAACCTTCTCCCCTCATGACGCTTGGCCGTCTTCGGAGGTAGCCCCGATCGTAAGTTTCCAGTTGACGATCTCGCGCTCAGAGGCCTCGAAGGAAATGGAGAAACACGTGCCCTCGATGGTGGTCTTTCCTCAGCCTGTTCAACTATGGGCTCTGGAGAAGAGTGGAGAGGTTTGGGTGGCATCGAGATAGGAATGAGCCTGATGGGCTCACGCTTAGGTGTGGTTGGAAGATTCAAATGAGGAGGGGTAGTTGAACGTCTGGGGGGCCCATCCCCATTGGAAGCATCTTGCACAATAAGACGAGGAATTTGTGGCAAAGGAGCTGAAGGAGCTGGCCAGGAAGGTTGACGTGGTGCAGAGAATGAGGCAGAGCGAGATCGGAGTGTAGACGTGGGGCGGG